>JAXBDA010002834.1:0-39167 GCA_036023075.1 Gaultheria prostrata | reverse complement strand
TTAAGTCAAAACGGCCAAAACGACGTCGTTTTGACTAATTTTTTTTCCAGCTCGTTGGGGGCTTAAAACGGCGTCGTTTTTGGCCCGCCAAGCACCTGCTGTGCACCCCGTGCACAGCAGTATCCCCGTCTCCCATTGAAGGCAATTATATACAATGCTTTATTTTATACTTTTAGTGTGATGACTGTCTTGATGAGACATAACCAAGAGGACTTGCCCTACATGCGTACCGGCTGGCTATATGATACCCAGCATGTTCTAATCATCCATCCTTTCACGCTTGATGTTTGTTGCATTGCAACATGTCTAATGAGTCATTGGTGGGAGAAGAATCTTCTGTCTTTTTCTCTTCTTGTACAGGGATTTTCTGGGATCCCGGGGTGTCGTGCGGCATCAAACCGTTGATCTCGGCAATCAACGGCGTAGGTTTCATTCATCTTAACATTGGACGACTCAAATTTGCAAAGTGCTGAGATTAAATCAAGACCGTTGAAAACACATCCAATGGTCCACATGTCACCCTATACGAGGGCCCTACAGAACCCCGTTTCTGATTTTCTGGCTCGTGCAAAACTATTACGTTTATTCACATTTATGACTGGATTCATTTAAAGTAACAAAACCCACTTAAAGCAGTGGATTCTCCTAGAGAAACAAATACTCCCACCAAACTTTTTTAATGATCAGTTTTCTATTTCGGATTTCCCTTAATAAGTGCTCATTTAGGAAAGAAAGTTGTAGATGAAAGTTGAAACATTCCATATTTCGCCCTTTGGATTAGATTCTATTGTGAAAAATTAGTTGGGGAAAAGTATAATAATGACGTCTCCGTGGAAGGTAATTACCATTAGAATATTTGACGTGTAATAATGATATACTATTTTCATAAGATATTGGAATTACGAAGTTGAACATTTAAAAAGGACGAGGGAGTACGAGAAGTGAGAAATTTCACCCGCTTGGAAAAAGGATGAACAAAATAGGACTCAAAATACTGCAGACCACTCCAGGAGCACGCAAAATTTATACCCACTAAAAGTCAATATCGTTTTAATCACGCACAAATAAAAACGAAAACACTGCTATCGCAGCAGCTTAATTCTAAGGTCCTCTTAAACCAACAAGCCTTTTGCACACATAATATGAGAATGATAGTCATAGCAACTAGGACACAAGGAAAAGATCCGTCAACCGGCTCCCTTTGGTCAAATTTGTCTAAAGAGGACAGATAGTTCGATTGGTGTCTATCGCAAACCAGAAGGCAACCTCTCCATCATACCGGACTCATCTCTAAGCAAGGCTCAATAAACTGTACAAACTACAATAAGCCATATTACCTGTACAGTTTGAGAAGATTGCATAACAAACACGATCATGGTGCATCAGAACAACTGAGTGGCCACACAATCTGGGTTTCGAGGGATGACCGAATATCGGTACTGGATTCTTGCCCCTCGTTACAATGATCCAGCTCTTGTTCAATTAAGTCATTAGAGATCTAAACTTTCAATCCATCTTGTATGCCCAACCGTGCTTGTCTAGAAATGCTTGCACTGCTTCTTTTATGGCCAAATTCGGTATCAGTTGGGATAGATACAGAGGTTCACGAGTGATCGGATCAAACTTTCCCACCTGACTTGTTGAAGAGAAAGAAATCAATAATAGATGACGGAGACCAAAACTTAACTAAGCAAGTCAAAATCCAAATTTACCTTCTCAATATGCTCAAGGATCACTGCCCTCTCGTATGAAACCCCACTTGGAGTAATGACAGGATCACGGAATATATCCAGCGTTATGTTACAACATAGGTAATCTGGCACCTGAAATCCACAATATCACGAAATTACAGACCTAAACCTTTTGAGAAGGTTAAGGAACAAATAAGTGTCCACGATGCCCACCTCTGTTGGCAAGTCGGCTTCTGCCGCTTTACTAAATACTTGTCCTAGAGCCTCCAATTGTGAGGAGTAGGAATCTATAGCTTCATCTACAAACCCTTCAGTTTGAGATATAGTAAGTGAATGTTGTTCATTAAGGGCAGACTCACAAGCTTCTCTGAGGTATGCAACAAACAAAGACAAAGTAAGGCTAACATAAAAAAGACAGAAACATCGAAGTGCAAAACTTCAGAGAGCTTTTTGAGAACAAAAATGGAGCCCTTTGAAACATCAAAGGCTTAATATCTATTTTGGGGAAAAAAAAAGTCTTACTTCAAGGTTTGCAATTCCCATGAACGCTTGGTGGATTCATGCTCCCATTCCAGGTATTTGGCTTTTGCAAGCTCCTGCCATATCTCCTCCACAATGTAACTCTTCGGGTTGGCACCCCTCCCAAGATCCAAAGCCTACAGGAGTAATTTGGATTACATTCAGCCAGTTTGAATTCTCATAAATCCTATCATGCTCATTGGTCGCAAAGGAGAAACAATCTTACAATTCCGAAAAAGTTTAGTTATGGCTTGCCGTACAAAAGAAACAAAATATCCTCAAAACAATGCATGCTAATCCTCATCACGAAGAAAACAATTCATGCATTGCACAGACTAAAACATCATAAACAAGTGAAAAGTGTCAACAGAGCAGGGCAGTGGAAATTAAACAAGAAAACTAATGGTCCAACATTTTTCCCTACATATGAAAAATAAAAGCCGCTAGAAACAAGTATCTCACTCAGAAATATCCTCAAACAATTGATGCATGGCACAGACTTTACATGAGATACAAGGGAAAAGTGTTCACAGCGCAGCACAGTGGAAATTGAACAAGAAAACTAAGGGTCCGACATTTTGCTCGACCAATGAAAAACAAAAGCCACTAGAAACAAGTATCTCACTAAGAACAAGTATCTCACTAAGAAATAACTAGAGTTTTTATAACATGCAATCATGTCATTTTTGCATGAACTGAATAACACAAAATATCTTAGGAGAGAGATTATACTCTTTCCAATTCCTTGATTCCTTCAGCATATTCATGCCTTTCTTGCAATGCCAGCCCGAGCATGTAGTGGGCCTGTCATTTTCAGAACATATGAGAGCTAGGTTAGATCATGACAGTTCAACAAATAAATCATATTTAAGCATCAGATAAAGATATTAAACATCAACCTCTTTTGATTAAAGAAGAGACTAAATATGTAAAATCGGCAATCAGCTAACCATACCACCCATCAGAGAAAACATCTTAAGAGCAAAGCTAGCAGTGAAAAAGGCAAAAGTCCTTTTCGAAGTGCAAATTGAAGAACTATTTTCCTCCTAAAAGGTAGCACAATACTATTTAGCTGTATCCTACACACATGATAATACAGAGGGATAACTCCATGATCATGTCACAGAAGAAATTCCACCATGTCGCTCATAGAACCATTTGACATATGAATTCACATTGAGCGTATAGATGAAGCTCAACTGCCAATAATAAGCTTGGCATTCAGTTCTGATCCACCAAGTGAAGCAAAGATAATTTCATCTCCATCTGAAGTAAAGATGAGACACCTTCATCATAGCAACTTGCGAATATATGGTCCCACGAGATGGCATAAATCTATTCAACGAACCGGAAAAATTATCAACACGAAATGAAGCAATGTGGTATCTGAAATTCTGCTCCTCTGTTCAGCCAGTAATTAACCTCTATTGAAGGCTTTCTTGTTGTGGCCTCTTCGTACAGTATGTTGAAGTCCGATTTACAAACTGAAGGTACCACAAAGTTTTGTATTTCCCCATATGTGGGGGTCATCATTACGAAATGTGTGACTAAGAGAGAAATGACAAAATATTCACGAACAATATTTGCAAGTGACTATTTATGAGAAAGGACACATAGCCCTCTACAGCACTTCCTATGTCATGATAACACTCTAGGATGTACAGACAAATATGTATAGGGGGGAAACTGAAGAAAGGATTTCCAAAACCATGAGAGGGGATAGATTTACAGCTCTCACAAAAACTGGCAATTTTCTGTACAACAACGAAAATTTCATAGGTAACTATCAACCTGGAAGAGAAGGTTTTAAGTCTTGATAAAAACATAAAAATGATATTAATAGATAAAAAGATACAACTCCTTTTCAAAGTCCCCCAACCATGCAAATACAAATGGGTAAAAGTCTGGATTGAGAAAACATTTGCAGTTCCTTTGTACCTCTACATTGAAGTAGACATATGGCACGCCTAGTTAGGGGATGATCTACTAGTTTCAGCTACAATTGAAGTTCTACAACTGGACTAAAGGAGATTTGACGAAGGGTTGTACGTAACTTCAACAAATCATGTTTGTCAAAAGACTCGAAACTTTTGGCACGGGGGTAGGAATCCAAGAACAAGTGCCTTCACCTCTCAATCAATGGAAATAAGTGCACAATATGTACTATCTTTACACTTATTCTAATATCGTAAGAAAACAGTGAGCGAGATTATGTCGCAAGGAATTCTACCTCCTCGACAAATGCAAAACAACCTTTTGATAGGTTGCTGAGCTGTAAGTCTACTACTTGAAAGGTTGAGAAAAGGACCTTTCCTAGGTACATCCATGAACAAACTTGAAGTCGTTTCCATGTGATTCTGTAACAGATTGAGCAACTTAAGGAGGATTCGACAACAAACTCTTCCAAGGGTGGGGACACAATTAATGAGAAATTGGCCGAACCAACAAGCACATTACGCGAGAGGAACAATCAAGAAAAGAAATTAAAAATGCAAGACACAGAATTTTACGTGATTCCCCAATCGTTTACTTGAGTATATCCAAGGCTCACACCAGTTTCTATTATTTATCGAATGACGAACGAAGTACAAGTTACATCAGCTGTATATAGCAAGTATTTATAACCTAGGATTAACATCATCAATACCCCGAATACTCAGGGAAGCGCCAACCAAATGGAATCAGGCTTCAAAAGCCCAGGGAAGGCCCTGAGATAAGGCCGACAAGGCGGTGAACTTAAGCCCCCAAGATTTGGCCCAAAATTGAAGCCCCCAAATAGGTATGCATAGATATGTAATACTATATATTTAATCAGCACTTTAATTCACAACGGAGGTAGTTAGCCAAGTGGTAAGTTTAAGTCTAGCTATCCATAGGTTTAAGGTTCAATTCTCACCCCAAGCAGTTTATATTTTGTTTTCCTTTTGAGGTTTATTTTAATTTTTGTTAAAAGAACTAGGGCCCCAGTTTTACAAGTTCGACTTATGCCCCAGAATCTCAGAGCCAGCCCTGCAGAAGTCAACAACAATGGCAAAAGTAGTAAGTATATATTTTGATGTAGTAAGATGTTGCTTGATTCCTGCATATTCTCATATTCTGCAGACCAGCACCAAAACCAATCACAAAAATGGACAGGAAAAATAAGAAGTTCAAAAAGAGGAAAAGGAACTCCAAAAGATACCACCAAACAAATGAAAATTTGGGTGAATCCAGTATTCTTACCTTGACAGAATTGTGATCTAGCTGAATGGCCTTCCTACAATCCTCTTCCACTCTCGTCCAATCACTATAGAACCCACCCATAAAGTCAAAACCAGAACATGACAATCATGAATTGGAATACCACAATTTAAAGTAAGCGCAGAGAAATCATGAACAAGTAAAATAGAAGAGAAAGCGTTTGTGATCGTACATACTTGCGTTTCCGATGACATAGAGCGCGATTGGTCCAATAAACGGGAACATTAGGGCACAAAGTAATTGCCTAAAAGCCCATCAAACCGAAACAAAAAAATTCACATAAATTCGAAATGTGTCCTACACGATATCAATTGAGAAATCAGATAGATGAGATATGTGTATACAAACCTCAGTATAGGCATCAATGGCGGCACCAAACCGATCTTTCTTGAAGTAGATATTTCCATCTTGCCTCAGCTTTTCTGCTTGTTTAGCCGACGGAGACACGGCCTCTGTCGGAGCCATATCCTCTCTCTCTACTTTCCAATCTACATAAAAAATCTAGTACACAATCAACAATCAATTCTTGACGAGTATTGAGAGAAGATTCAATGGAGGTTTTGGTTTGGGGGTGTCGAGAGGTTTCGTGAGCTTTCGATTGCGGGGAAAAGGCACAGAAAGAGAGACGACCTTCGTAGAAACTAGAAAAAGGGAAACAGATATAGCACTGTACTAGATTAGGTTATGTTTGGATTATTGCAATCTTTGAACGTGACTGTTTAAAAATGTAATTATGCCATATTTTTTTGTAACTGTAGATTAGGTTATTTTGCAATTGTGCCATTTTTTCCCTCCCCTCTCCTTGTAAGTATACTTTGTCTCAATAATTTGGCACCATGAAATGACACAATTGCGAAATTGGTTCTATAGTTGGAGCCACCTTGTCGCTTTACAAATCCAACTTAAAATGGTCGAAAAAGAGTTATTCGAGTTCGCCTAAATCATTGTTAGATTCTGAAAATCTCGCTGGAATCTCTTATCCTCGCCGAAATCGGAGAGAATGTGAGATCCCATGTGCGCGAGAGAGAGTGTCGCGGCAAAATTCTGTGTCGAGAGAGTGACCGGAGATCGAACCCACGAGAGAGAGGGTGAGATCGAGAGGGCCGCTAGTTTTGGTGGAAAGAGAGAGTAAAATTTTATAAAAAAAAATTGCGGGAAAAAGAAATTCTAATTTCTCAAAATATGAGCAACGGCTCTTTCCTAGCCCAAATGGCTATTTCTCCCGATTCTTATAAATATCAAAGAGGGTAAAAATAATTCTACTCCATTTATTTTCGTGTTCCATCATTTATTGGAGTTGAGAATGCAGGAAAAATGAGGTAGAAGGAAAATTAATTAATATTTGAAATTGTTCGGTCTTACAATAGCCATAAAACATGTAGTGAGAAAAAAAATATTTGTAATGGTTTTCAAAGTCAAGAACAAATAGTTTGTTTGTCTTTGAAAAATTAGCCCCAAATGGTGCTAACCCAAATAACTTAATCTTCAAATTTAGTACCATTTAACATTCTTCAGATTAACCATTAGCCATTAACTATCAACCAATTAACAATCTGCAAGTCAATTTGTACTTTATAGTACAAATTTTTAAAAAATTAGTGTCATTAGAAATGTAATAATAATCTTTAAAATGAGATCAATGTCTAACATAATTAACATAATTAGATAATATTCTAAAAAAGTAAAAACTTAAATTTTGAAGGGAAAATTCAATTTATATGAGAAATGAATGGATTTTTTTGAACCTTCTGACCTTCCTCTTCTTGATTCTTATAAAAGTGAATTTTTCAGGCTTTTGCATAAAACTATGATTTTTTGTAGAAGAACATCGTTGTCATTGTCATTATATGATTCAAGAGAATCAAATTACAGAAATACAGGACAATAAGATACAGGAGGACAAAGTACCCAAAACAAAGGTTGATAACTCTATAATACATCCCCAGATAAAAACAAATGAAGCACACTCAACGACATACACAACTTGCATATACGCCAATAAATGCCCACAATGTGTTAAGGGCATGTTACCATTTATGGACACTACTATCCCCATAAAATCCGGACATGAACCATCCATCGGAAGAAGGCAAATTGCTAAGACCAAACCTCCACAAAGGGAGTACAAGGAGGAGAACACAAAACTAAAACAACAAAAAACCTCCACAAAGGGAGTACAAGGAGGTGAACACAAAACTAAAACAACAACAACAAAAAACTGAAGGTGGGGAAAAAAACTCAAACTTCCCAAACTCGCCTTTGATTAACCAAATCCCCACCCACAACTGGTAGGACCAACAGCTCACTGCGCCGCTGAACCAAAGGCATCGGAACAACACCTCAGACGGGAACCACCGTAGGGGACCGGACCACCAGGTCAAAAAACAGGTAACGTGAGCACGAAAGAGGGATGGATGAATGGGGAGGAATACACCTAAGGAGGGAAGAGCAACGAGAGGAGGGGTAGCCCCCACGAAAACCTAGCGTTCTAAAGAAGAGGAGACAAGGTAGTTGTATATAGGGCTGCAAACGAGCCGAGTCGAGCCGAGTTTTACTGTGCTCAAGCTTGTTTATTAAGTTTTTAACGAGCTTGAGCTCAGTAAAAACTTAACGAGCCGAGCTCGAGCCAAGTTGGCCTAGGCTTGACTCGAACTCGAGCTTGTTGACGAGCCTTAACGAGTCAACGGAAAAATACGTGTGTATACTCATTTAAGCTTAAGACAATAGATAAAGTTTTGATTGTGCATGTATATATGTTTTATATCTATATATTGTACAAGAAAATAGTCTCAATTGCAAAATAATAATGAAATTTAATAATAATTTGAAAAATAGTGCATTAATATATCAAATTGGAACAAAAAGTTATTAATTTTATTCCTCTAAAAAATAAACGAGCCTTATCAAGCCGAGCTGAGCCTTGACTTGTTCAGGCTTGTTTGTTAAGGTTTTTAACGAACTCGAGCCGAGCCGAGCCTCAATAAAAACTTAACGAAACGAGCCCTTTTCGAGCCGAACCGAGCCGAGCTCACGAACGGCTTGGTTCATTTGCAACCCTAGTTGTATAAAACTAGTTTGTATATCCACAGTTGTTATTGGGTCTAGAATTCATACCAGAAATCCAGTGACCTTCCGTTATTCGATCACAAACTTTGGGTATTCGATCTTTATTGCTTTGAATGTACCCATTCGCCGCATGGGGGAACCGGGTAACGAATATGAGAAGTGAGTAATTTCACAGCCCCTTGGTAAAGTATGAATAAAATAGGACTGAGTCTGGCAATAAGGTAACGTTTTACTAGTACTAGTATAACAAAAGTTGCTAGAATATTGCAGACTATTCCAGCAGCAACAATCTGTTGTGGCAAGAGAATTTAAGGAATGACCAAATATCTTACTCGATTCATATTCAAATCTTCTTCAATTATCTCGTTAGAATTTAAGGAATGACCGAATACTGCTGACTATTCCAGCAGCAAACCATCTCGTATGCCTACACATATGATGTCTGGTTAAAAATGTGGTTCTGCTATTTTGAACGGAAGAGGGTTTCCTGGAGGGCACCCTTGTAGGATGCCCCTGTAGGGCCACAATCAACAGCTCGGATCACATCTGGGCCCTTGGCAGCCCTCCAGGACCTGGGTTCATTCTTAAACTGATTCCTAGCTTGAGAATATGATCCCACCAGCAATCTCTTGGCTCTATTTCAGAAGAATCAAAACCATTAATTTACCACCACAAACAGGAGAGATAACTCAAAGATGAAATGCCCTGGCTTAGGAGGATCGGCAAAAACAAACACCAATTGTCAACATGTGACTGGCTAAAATAGTCTAAATAAGTAGCAACAAAAGCAAAAATTAAGAACACCACAGAAACTCCATCATCCATATTTGTGATACTCCTAATTCAAAGTGAATAGTCGAAAAGACAATACATATAGCATGTATCCAACCAAAGCTCATTCATCTTCCTGGCTGCGCAACCTGGCCAATTTGTTGGTCACAACCACATCCAGCTGTGCCGCACGCTCCACAATCTCCTTACGTTTCCTAGTCGATACATTGTGTGCTATTTCCGCACAGTAAGTCCTGAAATAAATCAATCCACAACAAGAGATGAGAGACAAACTTACAATAGTCATTAGAAATTTCAGGAAATTCAGTTCTGTGAGTATTTCATGAAATATCCAGGACAAAAACAAGTTTCAGAAAAAGTTTAAGGAACCTGTTGTGCATCATCAGAACTTCAAGCTCTTTGGCATTATGGACAACGAATTTCTTGAACCCATTAGGAAGGAAATGGCGAGTCTTCTTGTCTGAACCATAACCAATGTTGGGCATAAGAGTGACTCCTTTAAACTTCCTCCTGACACGGGAATCGATACCCTTGGGCCTGCGCCAGTTTTCCTGGAACCGACAATAACATACACAAAACAAGAAATAATGTCAGCCAACTGATATTGGTAACATTTTTAAATTCCACATCATCATCAATATTGAAAATTCATAACATGAGCATCCACAAAATGAATGACAAGCATAATGAATACCAAGAAAACTTAAGTTGACATGCAACAACGCTCTCAACATGTTTCTGTCAAGTTAAAACAATCATAAAATATCAATGTGCAACCAAAGGAATTGGCACAACTCGTGGAACAGTAGTGCCAAAGTGCAACCAAATGAAAACCAAAAACAATGAAAACTGAAATTTTTTGTAATCCCAGCAAAAGTAATAAACCTCCTGTGATTCTTTTTCAAATTCTCTCGGGAGGTCAACTGGGTACTAAAAACCCATTGCAGGTTTTATATCCATGCAAACCAAAAGCCAGGTAAAAAGCAAACTCAAGGAAAAAAAAGGTCATAAGCAACCAGATTTACCAACAAAAAAAAAACTAAACCATGTAAGAAAGTAGACGAGAATAAAATAAACAGAGTCTAATTAACTCTAACAAAATTGCTTCGAAAATATCTCTAACTTCTGCCAAGTAATACTTTCCCTGAAAGAATGCCTCAAAACTAAACACCATCTTTTTAATGTAAACAGTAAACAATGGAGAAAATGGGCAAATCCTAGCTGCAAAGGGAACTGCTGCCACTAGTACATCACAAATAGTAGAAAAACCTTCTATTGTTGATTGTACAGGTGCAGACAAGTCATACCTTCACAGAGATCTTCCAGTCACTTTGGGGTCTCTTGAACTTCTTCACACGCTTCTTCACAATCTTCTTGGTGAGCAAAGGAACAGCCATTTTGTCTATAATTCACAACAAACAAACATTTGATTAAAATGACGAAGAATTGGAGAAACAATTCTATGCTTAGAATGGTTATATTGATTTTTCAAAAAAGACAAAGTTAGTTAAGCTCAAAAGGCTAAAACCACAAAAAAAAGCAGACGTATAGATTTCTATGAAATTCAGTTTACAATCTAACCAAATACAAAGCGCTTTATAAACTCTATTTTCAGAAAAACACAACACTAGTTGAACTCATAGAAGTGAAGCTGATCTAAGAAGAGAACTTCTTTCACCCCATTTCAAGTTTCAAAACCTTTTCTTGTATAATTTTAAACCCCATCTCGTGTGGGAGCATAAAATTGGAATACTAGTTTCACTCAAGTGGGCTGCAGTGCAGTGATGGTAAAGTTTGCACATATTTTGATCTCCTCGTTCCAACAAATAAAACTTGTTTGAAATTACAACACTCATCAGGGCCAATATCACACTTCGCAAAGGTCGGAAAAGAAGCTAATCGCGGGTGAAACCCACTCAAATACATCTAGTTTCCATCAACATCACCAAAATCCCTCCCCTGTTCCTTGTGTAACTGGTAATGGAGTCGAGGCAATCGTAATTAAAAATAACGAGATAAATCAACACCAGGCCTCACAGCAGCAGGCCATCAAAATAACGAGCAATAGATGACAATAAATCAAAGAGAAATCATGATCTTCTACTCAAGGAACGCAAAGCATTTTCTAAAATCCTAATCCAGTAGCAGAAAGTAAACTAATCCCGATAAACACATGGATCCCCAATCATTTAAAGATTCAAGATTCACTTCGAATGCTTAGTCGTCAATCGTAATCTGTCACACTTATCGGACTCGCAAATCTAAAGTTGAACCGAAATATATATGATTACATGATAGAACGGCACAAATCAGATATCATCCAAACTAAAAATACAACAGAAATGCTTGTTCGTCAATCGTAATCGATCAACCTATAGCAGAAAATGATGAGGAATTCGAACCTTGTTGCGGAGCTGCGCCGATTTCGTCCTCTAAACCCTAATACTCTGTGAGGATGAAAGAGCGAAGTAGGGTTCTCAACTTTATATATGTCGGAGGCAATGCTTACGTGATTTGGTAGCACCGTAGCATTTTGCTGCTCCTCCATCACAAACCGTTAATTTTAAGACGTGTAGGGCATGGTACACCGAGGGAAGGAGTAGTATTCACTGCTCCCCCTTCAGTGGCACATATTGTAATGGGACGTGAATTAAGGTGTGATTTGGCTTAATTTTTTTTTTCTATTTTATTAAAAAAAATTGCATTTGTTTGTTTTTTGTTAATCTTTTCTGAATTATTGGTTCAGTCTTGAAAAAAGTAACTAGAAAAAAAAAACATGAACCAATTTTTTGAAAATTGAATAATTAGGAAAATAATAAAAAAGTTGTCTATTTCGTTTCTTTTGATGTGTGTTCCGCGAACTTTCTTAAAATTTTAATGTACGAGTTCATAATAATGCAACGGTGGAGGTGCCTGAGTGCATAAGTGAGTGTTTCTATAGGTATTAAACAATGTGTTTGTGGAAGTACGAAAAAGAATTAGGGATGATAAATTAGCCGAGTAGGTGACACTTAATAAAGTTTTGTGTGAAAAACTAAACGAATCATGACAATAGGGTCAGGCTTATTAGATTATAGTATATAATATGCCTATTTACGAGATAAGACAATCTCAATTGACACAAATTTTAGCCAAGTGAATTGTGTGCATAAAAGAATTCGTAATTTAGCACCATTTTTTTTTTCTCTCATACGAATCAAATTCATTTATATATCAACAATAAAATAAACCCGTGCAATGCACAATTATAATGAGTATTGAAATACATTTTCGTGGAGTAGTAGCCTAATAATAGGCATGATGTATTAATTCCCATTCATTAGGTCGGAGTGATTCCAAACCCCCACCCACATTCCCAATCTCTTAGGTCCGAGTAGAATAGATTTCTTGCATTTAAAAAATAATAATATTTTTCAAAATTATTATGAAGGATGTGAAATTTTAAGGATGGACATGCCATGCTCAAAATTTGATCGTCATACTTATGAGGAGTATGATTCGATCCTTTCATATTTATAAATTTATTGAGTTGGTTGTTTATACAAGAATTAAGTACCTAAGTTGATGGAATTAATTTCACTAGCTTTATAAGCATAACCAAATAAAATTAAACATGTCAGGTAATGTCGTTATTAATAGCTAATCCAGTTGTTTTTAGCATGAATTATTCGATCAACAACGCAATGAGTAGTTCTGATCAAATTAAACAGCCCAAAAAGGATTTCGCAGAAAAAATGTCTCTAATCCGCTTAGTAAGAGCACTTAAATTAAATTTCACATCTTCTGCGTGGCCATGGCCAACCGGCCCATTCTAAAATCTGAATACCCCAAATTCCCATGCAACAACTTTAGAAACTTTAACCCAAGTGTAGTGGTAATATGGATAAATTGTAAATCTATATCTCCAGAATTCGAAACTTTTCAAGCTCTCTTGATGTCAAGTAGTAAGAGCTTTTATTGTGAATTTTCTAGTATCCGGGTGGATTAGTTCTATTTGACTGAATTGGGAAAGAGATTAGTTGAGATGTGCGTAAATTAAAATTAGAAAAGTATCTTTGAACAAATTTACATGTAATACTACTAGCTAGATGCCAAATTTATCTGTCTAGTTTTAGCGCATAAATCTCTGGAATGAAATTATTCCAAGAAATTCCTTCCTCGATCCCCAAAATTTTTTGGGTGCTGAGCAGGTACAACATGTGGCGGTGCCTTAGCGCGTATCCAAGCCATCCAAGATTTCTCCCAAACCCTTCCCCCCTCTTCCCAGTTTAAAATCTGGACCGTCCAATACATTTTTGGACGGCTGAGGTATACTAGATACCGCCACGAGATACATACCCGGCACCCTAAAAAATTTCATTGATCCCTCTGCTCCCTTTTTCGCTCTATATAACTTCCCCAATCACCATGCTGGAGCGGCTCTCTGTGCCTCTCAAATGGCTGCCCTCCAACCAGGCTTGGTCCTGAGATTTTCGAGGCCTTAAGCAAAATTTAATAATGGGGCCTTTTATTTGTTTTCATATATATTAGTTGTTTCTAATGAATCACAAGAGAGCCTTGTGGTTCAGTGGCAAGTAGCTTGCTAAATGGTAGATCCACTTGAGGTCGCGAGTTCAAACCTTTGGGGTGTTTATTTGAAGCATTTTTTTCCTAAAACTTAGGAAAAAATTCTCTTCAGAAATGATTTTAGCAGGAATCGAACCTTCAACATCATCAGGAATATGTCACACGGATCCAACCACCACAACTAGCTAGTGCATTTGTTAAAGTTTCGACATAAGTAATATTTATTATGATCTTAGATTTGGGGGCCCTAGGCAATCCCTTGTCAACCTGCGCCCAAGGCTGGCCCAGCCTCCAACTCCTAGCCCTCCTCATATGCCTCTCCATAGCCTCCCTCCTAATCTCTTCCCCCCACTCCCAAACATGTCGCACCCCACAAAGTTTCGGCAATGGCAAACTCTATGTTAACTGCATGGACCTAAATACCTTAAATGCCACCCTCCTTTAGACCTATTACACCACCACATTCTTTCTCTCTCTCTCTCTCTCTCTCTCTCTCTCTCTCTCTCTCTCTCTCTCTCTCTCCCTCTCTCTCTCGTCTTCCTCGCTCATCCGCCTACATCCAACGGTTGGGTCGCTTGGGGAATCAACCCCACCGCCCCCAAGATGCTCGGTACTCAGGCTCTCCTCGCCCACAGGCAAACTTTCGACGGCGTCACCTCGATGGTCGTCCGGATCTTCAACTTAAGTAGCATTGCCCTCGCCTTCCCGACGGCATCACATACCCGGTCTCTGATGTGAGCGCGAAGTATGTCGACAGGAAAACGAGGATATTCGCCACGCTGGCGTTGCCACCTAATATGATGTCGGTGAACCATGTTTGGAATGTCGTCCGAGAAGTGAGTGACGGTGTTCCGTCTAAGCATGGGACGGCGCCGGATAATTTACAGTCTGTGGGAACGTTGGAGTTGGTGAAGAGTAGTGATGAAGGACATAGTGGCGGTGATAGGATTAGAAGCATCGGTTTTGGATTTTTTGTTTCTTTGTCAGTTGTAGGGAAGGTCAGCGTATTGACTCTGTTGACCAGGGTCGAGGTTGACCTCCTAATAGGGTGATGACAAATGTCACTCACCACTGCGCGACGCATGGCATCCGCGTGCGGCATTGATCGCCTCGAGCCACTAGCGCGGCACTACCCCGCGCGGTAGCTCCTAGTTGCCCCCAAGGCCTAAGTGAGGAAACTTCTCTATATGGCCATAGGCCATCCATACGTGGAGAAAAGCCCATGAGTCTCATGACTGGCGCGACCCATATAAATGGGCGAGAATGCGAAAAGCTAGTCTATTTAGCCCAAGTAACTATACTTGCTCTTGTCACGCCTCGCCCCGCAAATGGCACCCGCTGTGGGCCCGAGTCGGTGCGGACACGTGACATTCCAACTCAAACCCAACATCCCCTCACCAAACATCAGAATAAAAAACACAGAACGATAACCATCATAATCCTTTCGCTGTCCCCCACAACTGGGGGTTATAAAGGAACTCTCGGTTGCTCAACTTCTTCACCAATAAATGAAACATTCTCAGCGTGTTCACTCTGAATCCAATTCTCAAAAACCTGTTTCATCAACTTAAAACAACCAGCAACAAACACCAATTTATAGATATAACTAACGTAACCACTAACCTCTATTTGACATACACCAAACTCCCATGGTCCACTACCATACTCCCAACTGACTCTCAACACAGAGACTAGAACGTACTAGCTTTGATACAAAGTTGTCACGCCCCGCCCCGCAAACGGCACCCGCTGTGGGCCCGAGTCGGTGCGGACACATGACATTCCAACTCAAAACCCAACATCCCCTCACCAAACATCAGAATAAAAACACAGCGGAAGACTTCAATCATATAAACAAACTCTTCAACGTTAACCATAGTTCCAAACTCCAACAACTGTCTACTTAATTACAATTTAAACAATATAAGTGTTCAAGCACCCTCTTAAAACAACCATAAAAGTACTAAGGGACCACGTGTCCAAAACTCACTCGACACCAACAGAACACCCTGAATGCTGACCGGTAGTGGACCCCCCTCTGAGCCACTTGCTATCTGGCAATCAAAGGAAAGCCAGAGTGTGTGAGACATAGAGAATGTTCAATAAAATACAACAGATATGCTCAACAAGATACAACCAAATCAACATCCAAACACAACAGTGATATACAATGAATATCAACATGTAAATAACCAATCACATGCAAGTGGCACGTCTGCCACATCCTATGTATCCTAGGTCACTGTGGGAGCACACCCCGCTCGTTGTCACCGGTAATTAGACGGTACAATGTACTCGCGGTGCAACCCAATCCACAGCCCTTTCGCAGATACCATCTTTCACACATAATCCTAGGTTACTGTTGGAGCACACTCCGCTCGTTGTCACCGGTAATTAGGCGGTACAACGTACTCGGGGTGAAACCCAATCAACAGCCCCTTCGCGGATATCATCTTTCACACACATCTTTCGCATGCATCTTTCACACACATATTTCATTCATATAACATTAACACAGTTATATGTTCATCTTCACAACAATACATCATCAACACAATTATATGTCATTGAACATAACCATATCAAACACACTCAGCTTCGATTCAACTGGAGTATGCCAAACTTACGGTTTCGGCATCTCCCGATGACCCACCTTGTCACCTATCCACAAGCTAAACCATATCAGTATATGATCATCTTGAAACATTACCACAAGTGCTTAAATATGAAAATATAAGGCTATTATGGAATTAAACAACAACCAACAACTCTGTGAATTAAACCGTTTGCTGCAACACACAAAAGTCAACAGGAACACACACACTTGTAAAATCCGTCAAACTTATAATATGCATCCAAATGATCTAAGATTTGGTAGACAACATTACCACACGCCAAGGTTTATCCCTGATTTTTCATGGATTTTTATGAGCAATAGAACCCAGTCGTTTTCACGCACAAACTCATAAATTCTGCTCAGGAAACACAAAATCCAGCAGGAAAGTCTGTCGTATCCTGGCTATAACTTCTTAGAGACTCAAAATCAAACTCCAAGACTATAACCACTAGAAAGTAGACTTCCAGTACATAAATTTCGGCATATAATTTGCCCTATTCGGAGTCCAGATGACCAAGATACACTCAATAGAAGTTACACAAAACAAACTCAATATTACAAATTATGCAGAACAGTCCACCTTAAAAAATTCACCAAAAATCTCCTACTCAATATTTTCTAATGATTCCAACTCCAAAACATCACCAACTTATCAACACAAAAAACCCACAAGGACCCATCTCCATTGGTCATACTTAGCTATAGCAAAACGTATTAAAAACACAGCTCAAAAGACTGCCCAGAATTCCAGAATTCCTCAACCATCAACTTCAACTCAAAAACTGTTATATCCTACAGAAAATTAAGCCACAAACCCTACACCATCTCGAAGGTATACGAGTCTAGTTTCCAAATCAAAAAGCGATTCGAAAAACGGTCACTCAAGCTAGGAGTTATGCCATTTTTTCCAAAGTCTACCAGTGCTGTCTGCACAAAAACGAGCCTGACAGCAGCTCGGTAAATCATTTTTCATAGTCTGAAGGCAGGACCTGAGGGCCCCCCTGAAGCTTGGTTGCAGTATAGGCATGACCGAACAGGTCATGACCTTGCCCACACGGGAATAAAGGGAGATCCTGTGGTTTGGTGGCTATAAAAGGATATGAAGTTCTCTATGCGAGGGGTGGAGTAGCGCGCTCGAGTAAGCCGCGTGGTGGGTGACGTCACCCCCGCAGTCAGGGTGTACGAAGAGGACACGTGTCCTCATATTATGAGATGACAGCCTGACGCCTGATCATTGGCTCAGGTTGCCTATAAATATGAGACATCCCCTGCACAACGCCCAAAGGTGATTCTAGAGAGAGAAAGTGGATAATCACTGATTTGAAAGGAGAACATTCTTCCTAGTGAGGTCATTCCATTCTCTAGGTCATTTGGGTCTACCATAGATTAGTTTGAGAGCAATCTTCTGCCTTAGTATCTTCTGTACACACCTACTCTATTCTTCACCTTCCTATTGATTACTTCATTCCTCTCCTGTTGTTTATTGTTAATTATTCTTACCTCTTTAGCTCATATTCTTGTTCTTGAATATTGACTTATCACAGAACCTCTCTTACATTAGTTATGGCAAGTTTTCGGATGTGGTCCTTAGATTTAGATGCGCTTTTACTTTAGGAAATTCCTATTAGATGTCACCGTCGTCAATAGGGCTGCAAACGAGCCGAGCTTTGAGGTGTTCGAGCTCGGCTCGTTTGCTTAACGAGCCCAAAACTCGAGCTCGAGCTTGGCTCGGTAGTAAACGAGTCGAGCCCTTATCAAGCCGAGCTAGACTAATTTACTTAACGAGCCTCTTTAAACGAGCCGAGCCTATTAAACGAGCTAAGCTCGGCTCGTTTAGTAAACGAGCCCAAAACTCGAGCTCGACTCGATTAGTAAACAAACCAAGCCGTGCCGAGCCTTAATGAGCCGAGCCGCGAGCTGCTCGCGAACAGCTCGGCTCATTTGCAGCCCTAGACGTCAGTCGTGATCTTAATTCGATCCCTCCCATGGTGGAAGTTTTGATTGGGTAATATGAAATTGATTTATTTAGTTACTTATTGGAATTGGAAACATCATAGTACTAATTACCTTTTCTGTTCTTTTAAGTTCGTTTTGCTAACCACCATCTAAAAGGTAAAGAATAATAAGTACATAAAGACAAATAATTTCGGATTTCAATTAAAATCTCACGGAATTAATATATCCTTTTACGGATATTAATATAGTTTTTTCCATACCTTGTACACATTATATTCCACCGTTTGAGCTGAGTTTAGCATTTTCCTCGTAAGTTTTTGTTTTTCCGTTTTATAGGAGTACTTTCTATTATTGTGATTTGTCACATCCAACTGTGCTTAAACCGGATTTAACTACGCTTTAACCAGATTTAATTGTGCTATAATCGGATTTGGGATTCACGTAATGCACCAAGGCACTACACTCCCGTAGTGTCATCAATTGTTCAATTGTGGGTCATCTATAATCTGTATTTAAGCCGTTCACTTTGTTGGCAATGTTGAGCAAATCATCTGTGCAAAAAATCAGATTAATTGCATATTGGTAGCCATATGGACAATATAAGACATTTATAGAATTTCTCAATTGATCATATTGTTTTATTCCCACTGTAATCTCAACATTCCTAAAAAAAAGTGAATGATGTAGATCTTAAATAAAAAATTCAGAGGACCCACAATTGAGGGCACTACAAGATCCCCAAATCCCGTTTAACCGGCCAAAACATTACAAATCTCATTTACAAGGGCACTATTCTTTCCTACTAATCCAATCATGCACTACTACAACAATTTTTTTCGGAGAAATAATTTCTTAGCACTTTTTAAAAGTGTCAAAAGTTTATCCTTTTTCTTAAAAAAAAAAGAAGGGAAAAATTATTAATTTTTACTTTTTTGATTACTTTCGTCGAGAATAATAAGTTATTAACGAAAAATTAACAGACAAAGATTTTTCTTAATCAAGTGTCACAGAAATCAGTTGGACCACGAGACTAGTAAAAGAAGCTGTATTGTGTTCAGATATAGGGACACGTATAATTTCGTAGAGCTTTTTGTCCACAACTAAGCATGAACATTCTACAACACGGCTCGCTCGGCTTGTTTATAAGCTTTACTGGCGTTGCTTGATGCATGCTCCTCGACCTTATTTTTAGGGGGTGTTCCACTAACTAGTTTTTTCCAAAAATCGAGACATGTCATCCTCTCACAATACATCACATAAAAAGGTGTGAACACAAAAACCAAGAGAGTTTTAAAACAAAACTACCTTAGTGGAATGAGGCCTTACTCTCCAAGTCTTGAGGTCTCAAGTCAAGCAAATGAAACCTAGGCAAGAAGAAAACAATAATCAATCAAGGGGATTCGGGAATTTTGTAGGGTGAGAGTGTCCTATAGAGTTGTAATCAACTAAGAAAACATGATTAGCACCCATTTCAAAGAATCAAAATAAATTTCTTACAGAGAAAGAAGTGAAGGCGAAAGATCCATTCCAAAATTTTTCCGACGTACCAAAAAAAAAAAAAATGACTCAGATCTATTCTGGCCCTCTCTAATGCAATTTATTAGGCTCAATAATTTTAATAGGTTCAATATAAGCCCAGTCCGATGGGCCCCTAGACATGGACCCTTGGACACATCTAGTATCGATGCTATGCAAAATGCAAATGTACCGAGGCTCAAAGCCTCCGATCCCAATCCCAAATTATAAAAAAATTTAAAATTAAGAGAGAGTGCGGTAGGAGTGAAAATTTTGAATCGGAGATGTATGGTTTTCTTTGTGCGTCTAACATTTTCCACAATTAGTGATTAATGTAGCAATTTTATTTTTTTGGTACTTTGGAAATATGTGATTAATAGACAATGTTACTACTAGTGTTGTAAATGCACACGTAAAAAAAAATACTAAAATACTATTCCCTCCGTCCTATTTTGTTTGTCAATTTTTGATAATCGTGTCAGTTTTCAATCGCTTATATATTTTAATATTGATCTCCAAATATATGCAATATGGATTTTGTTTGATAGTTCACAATTTAATCTATTTTACAATGTTTTTAAAACGGTAAAAAATATTATAGATTGAAAAATATAAGCAATTTTAGGCGTAGCAAAAAATGAAATAATTGACAAACAAATTGGGACGGAGGGAGTAAAAAAACTTCCGTGCATCAAACAGATACAGTACAGTACAGTGGTCTATCTAGTTAATCCGATGTACGGTACTTTAAAGCTAAGCCCTAAAAAAGTGCATTACGTTACGTCGTTACCTTGTCGGCCAAACGCACCCGTATGATCAGAGAATTCTACGCGGGACACAATGCATATGATTCCAAGAGCATATGCTTTGCTTAGCCTGACAAGTGATAACACCTCCAATTCATAGCCCCCCTATCGAGCGAAGGTTCACAGTTCACACGCAAACAACACAAACTCAACTCCGATCGTGTTACTCCATCATCAATCGTTACAGTTATTAGGGTTTCATCCTCGTCCCTCGCATGTGATGGACGATGGACTCTCTGCAACACAGAGTGGAGACATGGATCAGAGACCAAAGGACGAGGATCTTAAACCTAAACGTTACTTGGCCCCCTCAGTGGCGGATGGCGGTGAAGTGGCCCTGGGCCAACGGCAGAGAACAGAGGGTTCGAATTCAGCAAGAGTTTGAGCGGAAGAAGAAGCAGCTGCACAATCTCTGTGGCGCTGTTAAGGCCGAATCCGTGTCTGATTTGCAAGACATTCTCTGTTGCATGGTGCTCTCCGAGTGTGTTTACAAGGTACTTATATATGTACTTCAATGCATTTTTGTTTTTCAATTGAGGTTGAATTTGTCTAAAACTTGATTGTCCTTTTGATTTTCCTGATTTCAAGTGGCAATGCCCACGTTGAATTGGAGACATGCTAGTTTTTGATCACTAGATTTTCGGACTACCTTACGCACGCCTCCACATTAATTTGGAGACCGATTCCACCGTACACTAGCTGAGGCCAATTAAAGCCGTAGCAAAGCCTGTACAGACGGCCCTTAAAGGAGTTTGATAGCACCTGAGATGTTTTAAGCCTTAGGAGGGAGCAAACTTAAGTCTTAGCCTTAAGCAAACTTAAGTCTTTTGCTTTGGTGAATACTAGTCATGCGAGAGTTGTGGCTAGAAAATTTATGAAAGATCAGTAGCTATGTAATTACTTTTTCACTGTTCGATTATTAACAGATGTAGATGTTACTTGAAGAATGAAGCACGTTTGAATGTGGCATTTGACAAAATACGGACATATAGAATGCTCTAGGTTTAGTTTGAAAAAGGCCGAGGACTTATTCATGGTTTGTGAGTTGCACTTATTTTTTCTGCATTTTAGCAGAAATTAACGCGCGTGACTGATTGAGCTGGCAGAAGTACTTCAATACAGGCTTGAATCAAGAGTCACATAAATCAGTTGGACCGTGAGACTAGTAAAGGAAGCTGTATTGTGTTCAGATATAGGGACGCGTATAATTTTGTAGAGCTGTTTGTCCACAATTAAGCATGAACAATCTACTGCACGGCTCGCTCCGCTTGTTTAGGAGCTTTACAGGCATTACTTGATGTATGCTCCTCGATTTTTATTTGTACTGAATATTTTACAACGTACTCAAACTTCATTTCTGTATAGTACAGTTTTAGTGGAATTCCAAGTATGTTTGGAATTGTTGGGAAAGCTAGGAAAAAGAGGTTTGGAACTTGTGCATGAGAAAGAGAAAGGAAAGAGTGGTCAGTCCTATTTTCTCCTCATTATTGATAGCTGGAAACTGTTCAAAGACATAGGTTGTGTTTTGGACTTACTCTTAAGGTCTCAAGTCTAGTTCAAAACCTGTTTGTTCAAAACCACTTAGGTGCTATCAACTCAAATACCTCCTACGTGCTATCAACTCATTCGGGTTCAGTCTAACTCTATCCAGTCTAGCAGATACTGAGCTCAACTAGCCTTTGTCCTACTTATGTTGGAACAGCTATGCAAATTGTTTTTAATTTTGGCAAAAATCATGTCTTTGAAAATTTGGCTATATCTGGATTATAAGCTACTCAAGACATTGCTTGTTGTATTTCGGGCTTCGTCAGGGGTATCGGAAGAGCTAAAGATAATTATAAGTAGTTTGAATTAGTGAGTTGTATGCTGTAACGATTGACAACTGGTAGAATTACCTTTGTAAACTAGGATGTTGGCTTCCTCTATTATGCAAAAAAAAAAAAAGTACACATACAAGCCTAGTGGTTCTAGAGTTTTTATTTTTTTTATTTTTTTTAAATGGCAATTCTAGAAACCTGGTTGGGTTCTTTCTGAGTAACTGACTTATCGAATGTCTTAGTAGTAGCTCCTGTTATGTTTATCCATTTTTTGGGTCATGGGTTCCATGTATTGAAGAGCCTCTTAAAATGTTCGCAATCACGTGATTGCCATTGTGCTACATGATTCATTCTTCCTTTGCATGACAGAGACCTGCTGCTGAGATGCTTAGAGCAGTTAACAAATTTAAGGCAGACTTTGGAGGACAAGTTATTTCTTTAGAGCGGGTGCAGCCTTCTTCAGATCACGTTCCTCACAGGTGAATATCTATGGTCTTATTTGGTTTTCAACCTCTATTTCTTTGAATTGCTTCTTCCATATCCACCTTCTCGTTGTTGCGAACTTCTGCTTATTCTCTCGGTACCCAATTTTTGGTCCCATTTGACACTTTTTCTGTCCTAAAAAGATTGTCCCTGTTCAGAAGTGACGTACAAAAGTTGATGAGTTTTACTTTGTAGCCTTCACTTTTGAAAAAAATTGCTTGCAATAGAAAAAGCAATGATGATTTTTTGAAGGGTGAAAAGAGAAAAAAACTGTGATGAGTGCAATGATGATGTTCCCTTGAGAAGTTGGAATCCCCAAAACTCCAAAAGGGACCAATAAATGGGGAACAAAGGGGGTATTTGGTAAGTTTGATTGTGGCCGGTGGTGGTGGGCTGTTACTTGTAGATGGAATTTCCTGGTTCTTTAGGAATTCAGATTGTTTCGGTTCAAATTTCTAACCTGACTATGTATCATGGTAGGCTTGTTTTTTGGTTTGGTGTTGTTTGATTCAATCTAAGGCCAGCACCATTTCTACTTTTCTATAAGGTTACGGGATCACCTTAAACAATCATAGGTCAATATAAGTTCGAGGCACTGCATGTTAAGATGTGTCGCAAACCTTAGAATCCTTAAGACATCGGTCGACCAGCCAAAATGGGGTAAGTCAATGTGTCAGCTGCCTATAATTTTGTTTTTTCTTTGCCTTGTGAAGTTCATCTCATTGTGTTTTGTTGCCCTTCCTCTTGTCCTTCTTCGGACAAGGGCCAACATTCCTTAGTTTAATTGGACGCGTAAGATTGCAGGGTCTGAAGTTTCCAGTCATTCTGTTAGGTGTTGTAATTACATGGCTATACTCTTTGGTGATTTCTTTTGCTTATCTCTGGCTCCAAGTCACTGGGTTGCTATGTCAGCTGCAGTTAATCATACAGAGAACATATGCTATGCCTAGTTATCTGTAACTGTTGATCAGTTGTCCATATTGTTTAGAATGTAGTTGGTGGAACATATGCTATGTCCCCCATTTTCAACTAGGGATCAAGGATTAAGCAGAATGAGCTTCACTTGCGTAGCTCAGGGTAGACCTTGGGTTTAGTTTGATCTTGCTGTAGTTCTCTTAAGGTGGAGCTTGTGTGGCTGTTCAATTCATCGCAAATCATTTGAGTTACAGCCTCACAACGCAAGTTGACTTTGCCTTTTTTCCTCCTTGCCTTTAATCGGCATTATCCTCCTGATCATAACGAGAGTTTGAACTATTATATGTTGCATATAACCCAGTTTGACGCAGAAATCTCATACCATCTTAGTCTTTTATTTTGGAAGTCATGATTGTTTTGAAGGAGTCCTTTTAGTGTTTTTCTCTTATATTCATCGCATAGCAACGTAAAAAAAGAAAAAAGAAAAAAAGATAATGGAAAGCTGTTTTAAAATTAAGCCTTGTTCTCCAATAGATTTTAGGTAGATTTTATGAAAATCTCATAAAATGGGCATTTTATGGAGAGGTGATAAAATGAAGTTGTTTTCCCAATTGATAAAATGTAGTAGTTTTCCTATAGGTTTTAGGAGGATTTTATGAAAATCTCATAAAATGACATTTACATTTTATGTGTTGAGATTGAAGTATCATAAAATGTGAGATTTTATGTACCTAAAATCTATTGGAGAACAAGAGCCTTCTTCCTGCTATAATCTCATATAATATTCTTTCTTGAATTTTAGGTTTCAGGATAATTTTATGGATTCCTTTTAGTGCTTTTCTCCTATATCCTTGCTATGGCTAGGTTTAAATAAGGAAAGAAAAGAAAAAGGGGAATCTCTTTTAATAGTGTCTTTCAATCCTTTGATAACCTCTCTGCGGCTTTTCAGTTCTCTTATTCATTCTTCCAGTTTTCATCTTTTCCCATTTGCCAATGATTGATTCTTCCATAACCTTGACCCTACCTTCTCATCGTAAGCCAATTTTAGAATGTGTTCCCTGGGTTGACTCTACCCACTTATAAACGTCACTCATCTGACCAACATCCTTAGTGCAATAATACTTGTGTAAAGGATACTAGTTAAGTCCCATAACGGAAGCTAAAAACATGCAATTTTGATGATGTATTGGTTCTTTGCGTTCTTCTTTCTTCAGGTACCTATTAGCGGAAGCAGGGGACACATTGTTTGCTTCCTTCATTGGGACTAAGCAGTACAAGTAAGTATGATATAGTCCTTTGTTCAACTGCCTTTTCTTTAGTTTATCTAATATTATGCTTGTTTTCACCAATTGTAAAGGGATGTCATGGCTGACGCAAACATATTTCAAGGTGCCATATTTCATGAGGATCCTGCAGAAGATCTTTATGGGATTGTAACGACTGCACCTGTCACAATTGACAGTCAAAAGATAAGTGCCGCGAATGTTTCAAAGTCCCTTGAATCAATGCCTAGGCAACCGAAATCCATCCCTAAACCTGCAGTTCATCGGGTAAGAAGCAGGTTATCATTTTCAATTTTACATTTTGACTAGTTACTTATCAAACAAGTGGTTGCATGTTTGATATCTTTTGACTTTTCTTTGCTATCTGGTTTTGAGTGGCTCCCCATCTCCACCCACGGTAATTTTTGTTTTCAAATTCTTTTCTCTAGGGATTTATGGCTCGTGCTAAAGGTATACCTGCATTGGAGTTGTACAGGCTTGCTCAAAAAAAGAAACGGAAACTTGTGTTATGTGGACATTCACTTGGTGGAGCTGTAAGTTCGGTTGCTGAATTTTCTCTAACATCTTGGACTTGAGCTGGTTGTGCAATTAATATGTATTTTCTTTGCTCCCTCTTTCTACTGTCTAGGTAGCGGCCTTGGCTACCCTTGCCATTTTGAGGGTTATTGCTGCTTCCTCATCGTCAAAAGACTTTGGTAAAGTTCAAGTCAAGTGTATCACATTCTCTCAGCCTCCAGTTGGGAATGCCGCGTTAAGAGAGTAGGTTATATTTATGATAAGAAACATCATCTTCTGTATTCTTAGCAATGTCAAATATTTCTATCTGACACTATTTTTCTTTCAGTTATGTTAACAGAAAAGGTTGGCAGCATTACTTTAAGACTTACTGTATTCCAGAAGATCTGGTTCCTCGAATTCTCTCTCCTGCTTATTTTCATCATTATAATGCACAGACTGTGCCAATCCTGGGTGATGGCGGAACTAGTGATTTGTTGATGTCAAAACATGAAGGAGTGAAGAAACAAAAGGCGGAAAAAACAAAAGAAAATGAAGGGGAACAGCTAGTTCTGGGTTTAGGCCCTGTGCAGACTTCCTTTTGGAGACTTTCTAGGCTTGTCCCTTTAGAGGGTGTCAGATTACAATTCAATAAATACAAACGGAAGCAAGGTGACCCTGTTGAGACATCTTCTGTTGGTAATTCTGCCCCAACATCTTCACTCGATGATGTGGTAGCTGCAACACAGTCACTTGAAATTCAGGAAGGTTGTGATGGAATTTCTCTCGAACCATTAGCTGAGAAAGAAAGAGGGATCCAAGATGAAGCAAATGATGGGAAGCCATTTGGGAAAAGCAACGCCAGTACCAGTGGTGATACTAAGGCATGGCGTAGAGTTCCAAATTTGCCTTCGTATGTACCCTTTGGCCAGGTAGTCTATATGAACTGGTACCTCTGCTATGTTCTCTCTTATTTGGTATTGAAACTGTAAGCATGCATGATGTGTTAAAGCTTGTCAAACCTGGAAGTTGTGATGTTAGGTTATGGCCATCTTTTGTTCCTTGAGAACAGTTTTTCTCTTTATTAGCAGCATTATTATGCATTTTCCCTGACCCTCTAATGAACAAGGCATGCTATCTTCCCAGTTCATCTAAGCTCATTTAACTTGTATTTCAATTTTTCAAGTTCTTCGATTGGTAACTCAACATTTTATTTCTTTTGTACCAGCTATATCTTTTGGGAAATTCCTCAGTGGAGTCACTATCGGGTGCCGAGTACTCGAAATTGACATCGGTATAAGTTCTGTTTACTCATTGAGCTTTGAACTATGGTTCAATATAATGTTAGGAATTTTAAGCACTTTTCCTGGATGAACTGTTTCATTTCATTTGATTTTGTTTTTCATTTCATTTGATTTTGTTTTTCATTATTCACTTATATGTCAACATACTTTAACTAGTGTATTAACTTTACATTCCAGCTTGTAGAACTTCTCATTTTGTTGCTTTGATTTGGCAAAGATATTTTCAGGTCAGATCCGTCATTGCTGAAGTAAGGGAACGTTTTCAGTCACACTCAATGAAGTCATACAGGTCTAGATTTCAAAGGTAATATCTAACTCTTCTGGACGTGTGCTTTTGTTTTCCCATTATGTGTAGTTGGTTTGACTGTAAGTTGAATTTGGGTCGTTGGGCTTGGAGAGCGAGATGCCAAGATCTATTCCGACATCTTTACCACATTTCTTGTTGTCTATTTTGCCGTTGATTTTCTGGAGTCTTTGAAAACGTCGTAGGTGTATAGTTATTAGCTCTCCGTTTAGGCACATGTTTGAGGTTCGACAACTTTTTGAAGGAAAATGGGTGGGTAGTTTTGGACCCTTTTAGCATGAAGTTCATCTGCATATTGGTGTGTATACCTGTTTGTTTATGTTGCTTTAGAATTATTGCATTAAAGTGTAAGCCTTTTGGATTATGATGACTTAATTCTTCTTTGCCTTGCAGAATCTATGAAATGTGCATGACAGATGAGAGTTCAACCTTCCTGGGAGGGGAGCAACTGCAGCAATTTCCTCATTTGCAAAAGTGGCTTGGTGCTTCAGTTGCTGGTACTGTTGAGCTTGGGCCTATAGTAGAGTCTCCAGCTATTCGTGCAGCCACTTCCATTGCTCCTCTTGGATGGAGTGGCATTCCGGGTGAGAAGAACGGGGAACCTCTGAAAGTAGATATTACTGGTTCTGGATTACATCTTTGTACGCTGGTTCAAGCTCGTGTTAATGGTAACTGGTATTGACTTTTATCCTGTGAATTAGTCATCTTTGTTGATTCGTGGCTTTGTTGACTTTCGTCATTTTACTAGGAGATGGTAATTCTATTCTATGGTGGGTTGTAGAATGGCAACACATGACTAACTGGCTTTAGTGTAGGAGCAGCAAAGGAAAACACGATGCTACTTTGCACCATTTTTAGGAAAATTGAAACTATTGTACACATCCTAGTTTTACTTTTTACTAATATCCATTTTAAGTTTGTCTGTTTGGTGGAGACAACTTTATGATTTACTATCTTCATGGCGGTCCTTCTATGTGATGGGTAATCTGTTGCCATTATCTCTCCTTTCATTCAGGTGCTCAACCACAGTGGAGTCATTTCCTTCTTCAACAACATACTCTTCGGATGGTGGAGAACAGCAAGATATACAAAAGATCCGCGTTTCGGTTGGACCTCTGCTGAAACGGCCTCCTCAAAATTGGATGGTGGCAGATTCGTTTCTGCCTCATTTTGCTACTGTTGATCTGAAAATGGAGCAGGATGTTTCTGCATGTCATCAGGGAAAATTCCTCTCTCCTGAAGGTTTGAGTAATTTTGTTGTCTTTTGTACAAGTGATTTCTCTACTGTTTCGAAGGAGGTCCTTGTTCGAACCCGCAGGGTGCGATTGGTTGGCCTAGAGGTATTCATTTTACTCTTCCGACACATGGTATGTTATTTGACTTTTATAGCTAAAGGCAGCAATAACATGATATCTTTTTCTAGGGTGCTGGCAAAACCTCTCTTTACAAAGCAATCTTGGGTCAAGGGGGATTTACTCCTACTAGTATTGAAAATTTGCAAATGGATGTTGACAATCAAGAAGGTATTGGTGGCGGTTTGCTCTACTCAGATTCAACCGGAGTAAATTTGCAGGTCCTTTTTGTTCAATAAGTCAATGTTTTGTTAAAGGTCTCCTAATTATAATATGTTGCTCTTATTTATTTTGTTACCTCTTCTGGCATTGGCATTCCAATGTGACGATGAATCATAAGCGAGCAGGTCCTTTCATAGTAGATTCTTGCTGTATGTTTAATCACAGCGATAGAGTTTGGATAAATCAATTACACCCAGTTCTGTACCCTTAATTGGGGTTGTGACGGGTGGATTGGGTATTGTCCCAACTTCTAACCTTTGGCATTTTTTGTTCAATTGGGCTGGCTAATGCCTTTTGGAACCTACCGCTATAAGGTTAAAAGCCAGTGTTTTAACCAGTGAACCAGTGCCTTTTGTTAGTGATAGAGTTTGAACACTGCAACTGAGAACTTTATTTTTATTTGTTTTCTAAATAAAACCAACTGCTTACTGACCGAGAAAAAAGGAATCAATAAAAATATGAAAGTATTTGAATCAATTTTTTGTGGCTTTTTTTGCCCTTTCATATTTGGATTTTTACCAACTCAGTCAACTGTTTTAGATCCAACTATTTATGAATTCTCTCATGTTGGCACTTGTAAAAACAAGGTAGTAACCTTTTTCTGTTTCATCTTACCCTGCAGGACCTTCATATGGAGGCATCTCGTTTCAGGGATGAACTTTGGAAGGGAATCCGTGATCTTAGTAGAAAAACAGACTTGATTGTTCTTGTGCAGAACCTGTCCCATAGCATACCTCGATACAGTCTCTCAAATGCATCACAGCAGCAGCCAGCCCTGTCTCTTCTGCTGGACGAAGCAAAGGCCCTTGGGATCCCTTGGGTACTTGCCATAACAAATAAATTCTCAGTTAGTGCCCACCAGCAAAAAGCAGCAATAGATGCTGTTCTTCAGGCTTATCAAGCATCTCCAAGCACAACTGAAGTTGTCAATTCTTGTCCGTATGTTATGCCTGGTGCTGCCACAAGTGCTCCTATGTCTTGGGGAGGGGAAGATGCGAGTTCCAATGAGAGGGTGGGTCCTCAAAAGTTCATTTTTGCTCCTTTAGATCTTGTACGGAGGCCTTTTCAGAAGAAAACAATCGTTTTCCCTGTAGAGGGTGTAAATGCTCTGTGTAAGCTTGTCCATCGTGTGCTTCAGAGTCATGAGGAGGCTGCTATGCAGGTTCGGATGCCTTTCTTCCCCTTATATTCCCTTGATAAGTAGGTAGAAACATTTCATTCTTATATGTTGATCAGGAAACCAGAAAAGGAGAGAAAAGACGAGTATTTATACTAATAACTGAGCTATACACAGTAAAAGGATCTAAAACAGATAAAATGCTGATGGAGAGGTATGCAGAGTACTAATCATTACTCTTCCAACATTATGTTTATTAGCTGAATCATGTGAACTGTGGATTGGGAGAGGGGTGCGCTAACTCATGGTGTAAACCTGAGGAAATATGAACGAAACGATTAACTGAAAGTCATATCCTATACACATGACAAAGTTGTTTAGCCCAAATATGTTTTCACAACCTTCAGCGGATACGTAGAGTGACAACGGCGGTTCATTACACTCAGATACGCTGTCATTAGTCCACTCATCACTTGTGGATTAGCTTAAAAGATACCAAGTAGAATGCGACACATGTGGGTATTCGAAGGAAAGAGTACGTTGATTGTTTTTCTCCTCGTGCTTTTAACCAGCTTACTTGGTACTTGTCATTGCTACACTTGTGAACTTCTTTTTCCTTATCAATTCCGGTTTTCCTTTCATATGGATGTAGGCAATTTCAAGTTTGTTTATTTCCTCCCGGTCTCTTTTTGTTTTAAAGGAACTTGCGAGAGAGAAGCTTTTGTTGGAATTGACACGAGAGCGTGCAATGGCTGTAACTCGAGATTCTCAGGCCAAGGAAACTTCCTTATCTGCTGCAGCCATGGGTGCTTCTGTTGGAGCGGGGCTTGGTGTTGTCCTAGCCGTTGTCTTGGGTGCAGCATCTGCCCTAAGGAAACCATGATATCCTCAACATTTTTGGTCCTAGGCTGTCAACTACAAATAATCCCGATGTATAGAGTCAGCTAAAGGTATTCTTCCGGTTACGTGTATTTAGTTTTCCAATGTAATAAGATTGATAAAAAAAGATTTCTGCAGCAAATAACCTGCCATTTATTTATTTTTGCTAATAGATTTTAATCAAGGGCCAAGAGAAAATTGACCTTTTTAGCGGCTTTTCTTAATGCCTGTTTGGATGTATATTCATACTTTCTGGTTGATAAGTCTACTTAGTGGAACTCATCAATATTGGTGATGGATCTCTTGTATATTTATTGGACTACATTCTTGTTCAAATATTCTCTTTTTAATGTTTGGTTAATCTTTTGCTTTTCTATTTAAATACTATGCATTTTCATATTTTTCAATTGTCATATGACACGACGTTCGTATTTTTGTAACGGGTATAGTTCAGAAGAAAAGTACTCCTTTTTTATCCACTTCCACTTTTTTTTTTTGGTCTGTTCAATTTACTCATTACACGTGGACATGGACAAAAAAGAGTTTTGCCATTTTCAGATAAAAAAGATTCTTCTGTGCATAACTTTTGTACTAAATTAAAGATGCCAAATATTTCATTTGTGAATTTCGTATTTATGTTTTTCATATTTGTTCATTGAAAAACAGTGAGGATGAAAATTGGAGTATCAGAATATGGCCTTTTTAAAAGATATAGTGATCAAAATATTTCCTTTTTGTATAGTCTTTAACTTTAATATTATCGGTTTCTTTTTCTATTAGTAATTATCAGTTACAAAACTTGTAATTGCAACTACCAAACCATTTGATTGGATAGACGTGGCGCAAGAAAATTGGGTCAAAAACATTAAAATAATGCTTATTGAGGGAATAGTGCCTCTCTGCTAGAAGCCAGTACTTATTTTATTTTTAAGATAATTTGGACGGTTCTACAACCTCGTTGGTCACTTCCGTCTTACAGGATCTCCGGATCCAGCATTTACGGCATGGTACTGTGGCTTCTATCGGGTCGCAATATGGGGCATTGCCTTTTGGACCACCTCCCAGAAAAATGAACTTTCATAGTGAGGAATGCAATCTCCATTCAAGCTCACAAAAGCTCTCTCATTTTCACTTGATAATTTGATACTAATATCTTGAAACACACGGACCATAGGTTTGCAGTTAAATTCTATTGAAGCAAACACCTCATTCCCCTAAATGCAATAAAAAGATGAATGATTCGATTCACCCATTTTGTCAATTTAGCGCAAACTCAAGAATCTTCTTCACAACATCGATAAAGGTAACCCAAAATACATGTAATTCTCATCAAAGTTTACTCCCGTGCTTAAATTCAGAAAGAAACTAACAGAGTCCGACAAATTCTTGGAATTACTTCCCTGAAATGAAACGAATTAAAGAGAACTATAGTGTAAAATGAGAAAATAGGAGTCATCCAGAACAGCAAGATAAAACTCCCTTTTGCTTGGACATGTCGGAACCATTAACTAGGGTAACGCGATTGACAGATAATTCAGCCTTGTAGGAGTCTGAGTTTAAGACCTTTCTGCTGACATTGTTGTAGATTTGACGAATAACTATCTCAAAAGCTGCATTCACGTTGGTAGAATCCAGGGCTGATGTCTCGATGAAGAACAATCCTTCTTCTTGTGCAAGGCTTTTGCCTTCCTCGGCACTCACCTCTCTAATATTCTCCAAATCACACTTGTTTCCTACCAGTATTCTTGCTACTGTAGTATCGCAATGAGCTGCATGGTTGTTATTCCATCAAGATTTATTGACATGTAAGAAGAAAACAGTAAAGGCAGATTTCAGACATCATAGGAAAGGATGCTTTCGTAGGACATAACAAGCAGCTTCATGATTCTAAGACGAGGTCCAAGGGAATATCGATGTGGAAAATTACATTTAGATCAATTAAGACTTCTGCACTACTTTTCTACACAATCTTTCGAGAGTTTCTAGAAACGACGGTTCCTCTATGTGGTTATGGAAGTTCAGTAACTCGTTTTACTGGATATTTAGCACACACCATAGCAGAAAGGTGTCGGAGTTTTCTCACACTATAAATTTTGGGTTTTTATGAAAAGTTGCAGATTTTCATGTGAATGGCGAGAGAGAATTCACATCTCGATCAAGCTGGTGCGGTTAGACCATTAGATCGTCATTGGTGTACGTATACAATTGGTGTATTCGACGTGTTCTACAGACATAATTTAAAGTTTAACCCAGTAGTTATTAATGGTTGGAAAGTGGTTATTGGTGGTCAAAAGGTTTTTAAAGCACAATCAAGCATACCCACATTGGCCGTTGCTAGCCTTTACAATGGACTAATTGCGTTTCAGACATTTTTTTTTCATTACTCAGGTGTCCAGGTCAGCTTACGCGCAACTCAACTAATTTTGGGGTCCAATCCCACCGCCCACTTGCGGGAAGCCCAATTAAAGCTGGAGCAAAACTCCGTTGAATTGACGCCAAAAGAGTTGATAGCACGGTTTCGAACTTGAAACCTTAGAATAGAGCAAACCGCTAAATCCCAAGTCTGGACCACAAGGCCAACCCTTGAGCTTTGCGTTTCAGACATTATATTGTCAAAGATATTTGGAAAGCATAAAACTGTAAGCATGTGCTTCTACCACAAAAGGTTGATATTCCATTGATCTAAAAACCAAAGGCATGCACACTGTCGGAAAGAAAGTGGTTTTTTTTGCCTATCTTGGGTAATCCAGAAACAATTCCCAAATTCTCATTCCGACCTAACCATGTTGAAATTTTAGTAGAAAGAGAATGAAAAAGGAAAATTCTAGGGAACAATAAGAGTGCTTTTTCAAAATTACTTCGCGCGCACGCACACGTCCGTGTACGCACATGCACGGACGGTGCATCTCAATTGTTGAAAATGCTTTTGGACGGTCCGGATGTTCAAACAAATTTTGACCGGTAAGAATTAACTCTTACTGATCAATTTTTTTTTTAACATCCAGACCGTCCAAAATACTTTTGGACGGTTGAGATGCACCGTTCGTGCATGGTGTATACGCGTTGGTGCTTTTTACTACTAGTTTTTACCAGTAAAAATATTCTTTTAGGTAAAAAAGTACTACTTTTGTATGTGCGCCCATTGAGGAGACGATAGAAGGACTGAATGAAAAATAATTTATTCTCACATTTCTAACCATCACAATTAACTAAAATCAAGCATGCCAACATTGCTAATCATCACAATTGACCAAAATCAAGCATACCCACATTTCTAACACTCCAAATTAACCAAGATCCAGCAAAATTGCCACCCACCCAAATAGGCAAAAAAATCATACGAATCAGAAATCCAAACGACTTACTGTTAAGTTCATCGAGCCATCGCTTGATGCTGTCAAAGGTAGTCCGACGGGTGATGTCGTAGACGAGGAGTGCACCGACGGCGCCGCGGTAGTAAGCGGAGGTGACGGCGCGGAAGCGTTCTTGGCCGGCGGTGTCCCAGACCTGTGCTTTGACCTCCTTGCCCTCCACCTCCAACACCTGGGTCTGAAATTCCACCCCCACCGTGGCCTTGGAGTGGAGGTCGAACTCGTCTCTCGCGAATCGGGATAGTAAGTTGGATTTCCCCACCGCTGAGTCGCCTATGACTACTATCTTGAACAAGTACTCCTCTCCCTCTTCTTGCTGTTCTTGTTTACCCATTTCTTCAAGCAATTGCGGTTTAGAGAGAGAGAGGTTTTGGGAATTGGGAGAAGTTCGTTTGAAGTTTTGGGGTAGTGGAGACTGGAGAGTGAAGTGAGCAGAGACCGACTGCGTAATTGACGGAGGGATAGATGTGGAAAATTTTCGGTAGGAATTTTATAGGGGGGGTGGTCGGGAGATACTCCTATTATTGACTATTGAGTGAAAGTTGTTGTCTGGCTGAAAAAGTGAATCCTATATACAAAAAAGTTTAGGAGTACAACTCTAGGGATGAAAATTTTCTCATACCCGTTTGGATTCGATCCGATCCGATCCAACTCCGAATGGATCGGTATTTTTGTGATCTGCTCGGAAATCAGGTTAATTATGGATTATTTTTGAGATTTCGGGGATCGGGTAGGAGAGGGATAGATGTATTCCCAACTCGGATCTAATCCAATCCGTCCTCGAATCTCCGGTTTTATTTATATATGTTTTATTATTAATATTATTATTATATATTTTAGGGTTCGAAGTTAGTATATATATTCTGGAATTTTGATATATGCTGGATGAGTTTAGAGTAGCCCTAGCTGAATACCCCATGTTTGTAAGCTGCTAAGTCAGTAAGCTCGTGAATTTGGTGAAGACTACACGTAAGTTATTTTATGCCTTTGAGCTTTCATTTGGTACTGGAGTATCTTGCAATTGCCATGGCTTCCTCTATTTTTTTTCAAGTTTCTATTTTTTTATTGTTTTTTTGTCATTCGATTTTTCCCGAATCCCCGCTTTGGATCTTTGTTTTTCGTTGTGGTGGGGATGGAGGGGAAAAATAATCCACATTGGCGATCGAGATGGGGACGGAGACAGAAGAGGGGTTCGAATGTCGTTTCGAGCGTGTGCCCCCGGATCCCAACTCCTTAGGTATATCCTGAGCATTCTGATGTTATATCTTAAAGTTGTGTTCCTAGTGTTGTTCGTACAGAGTATTATATAAGATTGGGTTTCTCATTGCACTAAGCCGGTGTAGTCCAGCTTAATTAAGGCGGGCTCACCTTGAATGATACTCATCCCTTTTTTTAGTCTACTATTCTATTTTGGACTGTTCATTAATAAGTGTTCATTATGAAAAGTTAATGGATAATAGTTAGTAAAAAATTGAGTTAATCAAATATCTAAGACAGTCCGATCTACACATATTGGTTTTGAAAAAGATGAACGACTCATTTGCTTCTCACTTTATCTTTCTAGAGATCATTTACTTAGACCGCATTGTTATCCATGTACGATTGACCTAATATTTTGCGTTGATATCCTCCTCCGGGAATCACACAAAATGAGTGACTTGAATAACTTGAGAATGGCTCAAAAAGGTGGATATTCCATTTCTCTATCTATATTGACGTTATATCTCGATTCTCAGAAACGTGATGTAGATTTTCTCGGACATTAACAACTGATCCAATCACATTTGTCTTGAATAAATAAGCGATAAATACAAAAAAAATATGTGGGCCTAGTAGTACTAGTCACAAAAAATTGCTACAAATAAGTTGGGAAATTACTCAGCCTAGAATTATAAAAAATTTCTTCGAGCTTATGTTTACGTCATTAGAGCAAGTCCAATGTAAAACCAATTTTGGCAACCACTTGATTGACGGAAGAGGGGGTCCTCTAATGACTACAGCGTGTAGTGAGTGATCTCGGCCGTTAAAAGTGTTTTGGACGATCCGGATCTTACATAAACTGTTCGCGCGAACAGTTTATTTAAGATCCGAACCGTCCAAAATAAGAATGAACAGTCAAGATTCCACTACACCCCTATCACAGTTATGCACGAACAGTTTATTTAAGATCCGAACCGTCCAAAATAAAAATGAACAGTCAAGATTCCACTACGCCCCTATCACAGTTATTGGGAGGCTGAGGTCACGGGAAGCTTTTGGGCAAGGTCACGAGAAGGTTTTTGTTGTCTTCCTCTTTCTTGCCAAATTTATTGTATTTTAATTTGTACTACTCGTTGGTTTTGTACAAGTTGATGCTCCTTTCACTTTCAGGTAAATGAATATTCACTGTTCCCAGATCAACACCGTGAATTGGGAAAACCATGTAGTTGACTTTTCGCGTCAATTTGAAATTTGGAAGGAAAATTCGAAAATGATTTGGGTACACCACCAAATATATCTCAAATGTACACCATCACATTCCGATCATCCATTTCAAAAATTAATGGTCTGAATTTTGAAATGAATTATTACCGGTAAAAGAGCCCTTTGACCGGTAAGAGAGCATTTCAAATCCGGAACGTGAAGAAAAACGTTTGGACGGTCGGAATGTGATGGTATACATATAGAGTACTCATAATGTGGTGTACCTAGAGCATTGATGAGGAAAATTTGAGAACAAAACTCTAGATGCATCATTTGGGATACCCCAAATGTACACCACTTTGCATCTAACTTATTTTGGAGTGTCACACAATGAGCCATTTAAATTGTTTAAAACATGTTTTGAAAAGTCTTTGTTTAAAAAAAAAAAAAAATTCATTCGGATATCGTTAAGGGCTTTATCAATTTTTGTCCCCAAATTTGCCGGGATAAAAACTGAATAAATCAATCAAGTCTTCATCGATATCCGAATGAGTTAATTTTTCTTAAGGGTCTGTAAGATGAGTAATATTTTAAATAAATTAAATGACTCCGATTAATTACATGGGACTTCGAAATGGATCCATCAAAGGTGGTGTACATTTGCAAAAGAGATGTTTTTAGATTTAAGTGGAAACACATGTACAACAAGGGGTCAAGGATGTGTGTTGTGCATCGGTTATGGGACCCACTTGGGTCCTATTGTTTGATCCAAACTGTTCATTTTGTTTGTCTCGTTGAGTATGTTGTCCGTGTAAAAATTCAAGTTGATCGAATATCGGTAACTACGTTTTCAGCTGCATTTTTTTAAAAAATGGAATAGTTAAAGAAATAGTTGTAGATGATTTTTTTTTTCAAAACTGTAAGTTAGATGGTTACCTATTAAATAGACTTGGGATTCCCGTAGTTACCGATGTTTAATCAATCTGAATTTTTATAGCAGCCCACCATGTTTGTTGTTATGTAAGATTTTAGAATGTTTACGCACCCGTTGTACGGAATGCAAAATGCACGACATTTTCGCTTAAATCTCATAATATACCTTCCAACACATCGGCTGAAGTGCAGGCGAGAGTATCTCCATTGATTCACCTACGTTTCTTGTCATTGCCAAATTTCAAAAACTGGTTATTCTAGTCGTTTGGACAAAAAGTTTTGTCAAGATTTGACTAACAATTATTGAACTCAATTTCGCAAAAGTTTACTTTCGCAAATTTTGCAACGTCATCTCACATCCTTTTGTTCCAGCAATATATATGCTCTGAAGATTATCATATAGGTCAAATTTGGTTACTTTTATGTGCGAGTTGAGAAATTGGTCAATAAGAAGCTCGAAGAATCAAACAAAGAAATCATGAATGCAATGAAGAAGCTCGAAGAATCAAGCCAAGATCAACGGAGGGACATCCAGTCAAGTACCTACATTCCGATTCCCAATCATGGATGAGTCTCGTCTATGGATGCAAAGAACTCCCGCATCTTTTTTCATGAATGTGCAATTTGAGAGGCCCCGAAAGCAATTCACTTGGATATTTATCTGAACTATTAATTTTACTTTTGGGATAATTTTTCGGGGTACTTAGTATTTTTCACAATTAAGCCTATCCAAACTCCAGCTAAAAGTCACAGGGGAGGGATAACTGTAGCTTAAGTAGTTAAGTAGGGGACCACCAAACCATTCAACAACTTGCATTGAGTTGCTAATACTCAAGGAAGCTTGTTCTACAAAAGAGGCAAAGCATGCGCAGCTCTTTTTATTTATTTATTGATATTGTAGGGGTCTTGAAGCAACTTTGCGCACACCTCGTATCAATTCATATAGCCTCTCTTACAGTCGTATCACTCGCTTATGCCGTTATGCGTGGGACGAGCAACCCCAATAATTGGTGGCAAAGAAAATCAAACTTGAGACCTTTTAAAGGAATTAAAATTTTAATTTCTAGGCCAAGACTACCAAGTCAACTTCTTGTAATTAAATTTGGGTGACCCACAGCTACAACAATCTACTAGCCCTTAAGACTTTGAAGAACCACTTGAACTTTTAGCCATTGATGGTGCCCTATCCTCGAAGGATGTTGACCATTTATTTTTCAATTTTCTGGTTGGTACATATCTACACATTTTTCAAATAAAAGCTGATACCATACCACTGATAAATGTCAATGCTTCAAGATTGGAGTAAGAGGAAGCCTAAATGTGCTCATATAAAGGACTGCAATCTCTCCCCGGAAAATTACCCAGATGACAAACTGCTGAACTCACCTCATGCATAACGGCGTAAGCGTGTGAGACGATTGTGGGAGAAGCTATAGGAATTTATACAAGGTGTGCACAAGTTGCGTTGGGACTCCTAAGCGTGTTCATTGCATTGGGCAGCTAATGATGATTACCAAGAAA
>JAXBDA010002833.1:0-39184 GCA_036023075.1 Gaultheria prostrata | reverse complement strand
CCCCCCCCCCCCCCCCTCTCTCTTTCTCCTTCTTGGAAATTGTTCCAATTTAATGCAAGAATCTCATGGTGGGATGAATCTATGACGCGCACTAATGAGGGGTTTTTCCCATAGGTCCAATAGGCTCAAGGCTATTGATTCATAGCCTTGGGTTCATGAATCAAAGGGGGAGATTCACCTAGTCACCTTTCACAGTGCAGAAATACGCGACTAACTACATTTCCGGTACTAAATTGCACTGCAATTGAGCACAAGGCTAATAAGGGCTAAGATCTTATCAATGACGCAATCTTAAATGAGGGAATATATTCTTCCAAGGGTATTAATGGCTAGTCTAGTATTACCAGAGTGACTACGGGTCTTTCCGGTGCAATTCCTACGCAATAAGCTAGTTTTCGGACTAATTATACTGACTAAGGGACATGAGGCTATTTAAAGTACAATATCCAAAGGTGTGTCATAAAATCTAGGTGTGTCATACTAGGCCAATAATGCTAGGGAAATAATGTGACTACATGCTTGTTCTGTTCACTTTCTACGCGACTAGCTACTTTGCCGGAGGGAATTATACTGCAAAGGAACATGAGGCTATAAGGCTACTAGATCTTAGGCGTGTCATACTTATCTTTTAGGTGCGTCATGCTATCTTTAGGCGCGTCATGCTATTAGTAGGCGCGTCATCCTATAAACACATGGTGAATTCACCTAGTCAAGTTTCGCAGTGTAGGTTCTACGCGACTACGCAATCTTCCGGAACAAAATGTACTGATAATTGGTGGAAGTCAATTGCTAGTAAATCTAGGCACATCAGTGGGTAGATTGTGTCTCCCTGAGAGAGACAACACACTAAATGGAAAGATATGCCATAATTGGAAAGTCAAAATTGGAGGATTTGGTCAAAATTGGAATTGGCCAATTGTACTCTCCCTCTCTCTCTCTCTCTCTCTCTCTCTCTCTAGCCGTCTCTCTATCTCTCTCTCTCTCTCTCTACCGTATTGTCCTTGGCATGTGTACGAAATTACGCGGACGGATATTTACTAATTTAAATAAATCGGTCGATGATTAAATAATTTTCCGAGAAAATTATTAATACTCCCTCCGTCCCTTTTTAAATGTGTACAATGGGAATACGTGCATTTTCAAACCCCTACAAAATGTATTTTTCTATACAATTTTATGTCTTTCTTTACACCAAATTAAAGTGCTCAAAGAGTACTTTAATTTGGTGCAAAAAAATTTCAAAATTTGAGTAGAAATACATTTTTTTACGTCATAAAAAATACACGTTTCCCAAAGCACACATTTAAAAAGGGACAGAGGGAGTATTAAAATATAATTCGAATTTTTATTTTACAAAAATTCGGGTTATTACAGTTTCGATCCTTAATGGGAAGTGAAATAAAAAAAAGGATTGAATGTGGATACTGTTTATGTTGAAAAATGTAAGAAGTTTTCTACACGAGTCCAATAAGAAGGATACTAAATGTAGAGTTTTCTAGCAAAACTGATCATATTAATACTAACAATACAAAATAATACTAATTTACTCTCGAAAAAATTAATTTACAAATCAAAATATGTAATAACATAATATGTATTTACGCACATATTGATACTCAAGTTCGGTTTGGTTCTAACCATAGTTTTTAAGTAAAGAATCAATAACCGAACCAAAATTATTGGTTCTTATTTTTTCAGAACCATAATTAGACCGTTGAACTAGACCAAATAAGACGATTCGGTCCGGATTGGACAGGTTTAGCAGTCATTTCAGTTTTCTTGAACACCCTAGCCAAATGTGCTCCATGCCGTGCCTAGCCCATTTTAGAATATATGCCCGGTCCGCCTAGGCCACGGGCACGTCTAACTCTGTGTCCTGCCGTGCCCTGTGTCAATTCCCGTATCGTGCCAGTGCCAAATTGGGCTGTTTTTATTTATTTATCAGGCATCTTAAAGACGAAAAAAATCCTTCAAAAAATTTGCTGACATATTTCAAAAATTGACAAACATGATCAAATAATTAAAACTAAAATAAATTAAAAAATACAAACATTTTATTGATAATTATAATTTTATAATATATTAGACGTAAATACATAAGAATTGCATCACTATAGTTTTAGTACACCCTAACTAGGTTGCCACCTACTCAACCATTAATCATTTGCATTTTTAAACCTTTATAAGCGCAAAAAAGTTGCTAAATAAATGAAATACTCTAGCAATAATCATGACTTCATTAGATTCATGCTTACATCTAAGTTCAAAAAATAATCATTAGAATATCATCCAATTTGTGTTGAAGTCCAATACCTGCTTCTTTCCAATCTCCTTTAGGCAAACGAGCCAGTCAAAAATATCTATAGCTAGTCTGCTTCTCGTCTCGTCCAATACTCCTGTAGGTATTGAACATTGAACTTAAAGGCATTCACGGCGAGGCTAAATATCAATTCTACCTATAAAACAAAATATTGTTGATGATCTTTATTATAGAAAGTAATTTACTTTACTTAAAATTCTTCTATAACATTTTAGATTTGCATGTTAAACAATTGAAATTTTATGTATGTTCTTCTCATTATTATTTTGGGAATATCATTGTTGTTAGCGTAAGAAGTTGGGGCCATATAGGTGTATACGTTAAATGGCGTTAAAGGACAGACATTTATAGCGAGACAAAACGTCGATTTTACGTATAAAACAAAATCTTGTTGACGATCTTTATTATAGAAAAACATTTACCTTACTTAAAATTATTCCATTACACTTTAGATTTGCATGATAATTAAACTATTGAACTTTTATGAATTTTCTTTTTATCATTCTTGAAAATACTGAGTGCTATTCATGTGGGAAGTGGGCTCTATATGCATTAAAGGGCATTTACGGAGAGACGAGGCAAAACTTCGATTTTACATTTTTATCTCTAAAACAAAATCTTGTTAAAGAGTATATTTTGGTAAATCATATACAACTAAATTTTATACAATCTTGTTCATTGGTATATATTAAAAAGGAAAAATAAAAAATTGATGTTTTATTTTTATATCGATGCATACAATAAAAGGCCATTGTTAATTTTTTTCAAAAAACCTTTACATAGGCGAGTGCTTACCAGATAGTTTAGAAAAAAAGTTGAGCGGACAAACTTATATGCTTTACGCAATTAAAAATAACTACTACTCCACTAAATATAATTCTGAAGAAATTAAAAATTTATAAATTGGCATTCGTCTGGACTTATTTGTCACTGGGCCCACACTTGATTTTAGGGACCACCAATACACTTGTTTTTTTGAACTTTAGCATATTAATTAAGCTCTGTTAATGCTCAATTATTAAAAAATTAAGACCTGAGGTTAATGGCTAATCCCATTGATGTGGGGCCCAACGGGGTGCCACCTTCCCATATTTTTGAACGCCACTTCCACTCGTGCTGGCGCCTATATGTACAGGACTCCTATATATATGCACTCCCATACGAGCGAGAGAGAGAGAGAGATTACTTGAATCCCAAGTACCCCCCAAAATTCTGCGAATCAGAATCCGTGTCTCTCTCTCTAGGGAAACTCGAGAGAGATTTCCCTTAGGGTTTATCGCGAAGGGAAGTCTGAGTCACAAGAAGGTACCAAATGCAAACCATTTTCGATCACCATTACTCAATCTCTCTCTTTCTACTCTGTTGGTTGTATCGCTGAAATGAACTTGTGAAATTTCGATTTTTTGGGCTTTTTTTTTCACGTACATTGTATGTTTGTGCTTATATATGCATGTGGTTAGGGTGGTGCATTTCGCGATTTTGTGATATCTGAGGTGTCCGGACGAACTTACACGTGCTCCCACCGTCTACTAGCAGGGGCATTCAAGCCGGAGTAAAGGCTTGGCATGGACTGGCCCTGAAATAAGTTATTACCACATTAGATGTTGCGGACATGAGACGTTAGGAGAGAGCAAACCCTAAGTCTTAGGCCGTGACACAGGCCAACCCTTGGGTTGGTAGAGTATTTTGTGATTACTGAATGCATTTCTAAGGTTTTAGATGCACTAACAAAAGAATTGATTTGGCACATGCTTCGCGTAATTGCTGTATAAGTGAGGGATCGTTGGACATAATCTTCCTAGGGCTAACTTGGTTTCTTGAATCTTGATTTTACCAAGAGGAAAATGGGATTTGCATTCAATGAGAAAATGAGAGTCACTTTCTGTACTTTACTGGGTTGTCATTGGAGAGCCTTGAAGTTCTCTCAAGGGTTTTCTTTACAAATAAGTTGGTGATTATGTTCATCTTCTTGTTGTTCTGACTCTACAGTATTTCTTTTGCATTAAAAGAAGTTGATAACTAGTTGTTCATCATAAATTCCAGTAGAGATTTTAAATGACGGTATTGGATTGAGGTGTATCGATATCGGGAGTATCATTTTTGACGAATTTATTTAAACTGCCTAAATGGCCTGTAATGGCTGATACTCAGCCGTTACGATTGATACTAGGTCGTAAGGGCCGCGAACCAGTCTGTGAATCGGAGATGGACCAATATGTAACGGGAACCGGCCGATGTGCATGCGATTTTCAATCTCACTGATATATCGGGTTGTAAAGGCATCAGAGGGCTCAAAACCTTTACGTATCAGTTGATATTTAAGACCATCACAAGTAGATAACTTGAACAGTTAAGTGCTGGCTAAGAGCTGGTTAAAATTGTGTATCTGAATTTTCTGGGTAATTCGGTCTTTTCTTGGGGAGGACGTGGCAGGGGTGGTTCAAAATTTTATTGATAACACCATTGAATGCTTCCTGAAGTGTATCTACTAAATAGCATGGAAACCTCCAAGTGAAGAACACAGCTATTCCAAGCACCTTGGCGGAGGGAGCAAATGTAAGTGACATCTAGGATTGTGCAGAAACTTGTCAGTGTTCACCATGATGCCTACCTAAGAGCATCTCCATCAGTCTCAATACCATTCTCAACAAATTGCCTAGAAAATAACCCATATATTGATATAGCTAGCCAAAAAATATCACCTCTACCCAACAACCTAGCCATTAGGCTCAAATAAAAAACCGACGTCACCTTCTTCCTCACGCGCTGCGACTACATCTCACTCTCTTGCACGCGCCGCCTTTGACCGGCGCGTGTGGTTGCCACGAGACTCTATCGGCGACGGGTCTTGGACCAATGTCTTCGTCTCGACGAGATCTCCCAAACTCAAAACGATTTTAGGACTCGTTTCCGGCGACTGGTTTTTTTTCCGACTACTCGTTTTATGCCGGTAGAGCGAGCTACAACCCACTACTCGCCATTCTCTGTCATCGATTTGCTTGGAGACGAGAGAGAGAGACCAGCACGAGAGAGATGGAGAGGCGATCTTGCCAAGCCTCGCCCCCTGTGGCGAGGTACTGTAGACATGGCCACGATGGCGAGGCCATTAGCTAGGCTGCTGGACGACGGTTTTTGGTAATTTTCCGGGCAAACTCGCCAACGCTGGCGAGGAAGAGGCTACAGGCGAGTTTGCTGGAGATGCTCTAATAGGCTAATACTCCCTCTGTCCCATTTTAATTGCTCCCTACGAATATCCGTGCCATTTTCAAACGTCTATATCTTTTTTATTTGTAATGTTTTCAAAGTTTTTAAAAAATTTGTCTAATAGAACTAATTGAGATCTATCAAATAAGATTCATATTGCATATAAAATACATTATAGAATGAAAATTACGAGAGTTTTAAAAAAGCACGCATAACTGTAGGGAGCAATTAATTTGGGACGGAGGGAGTACATAATCCTCCCTCCATCCCACAAAGATGGTTTAGTATTCCATTTTGGGATGCCTTAAAAAGATTTTCTATTTTGGAAAGTTTCCAAAAAAGTAATGCAACATTACCATTTTACCCCTCCTTTTTTCCTACCTTAAATAAGCTCGGATGTCAAGAAACATCACATCAAGGGACAAAATTGTGAAGTTAACAAAAGTACAATGTAATCCCTCCGTTCCCAATTAATAGTCCATTATTCCATTTTGGGATGTTCCAAAATGTTAGCCCTTTTCTAAAAGTGGAAGTAAAAATTTGATGATTTTCCGGAAGCATCCTTCATAAGTCATAATTGAATACAAGTGTTGCAAGGTAGGTAGGATATAGGGGCAATTGATGGAAATGATGTCACCAAATTTAAATTTAGGCGCAATCATTGCATGTCCCCGTGAAAAGTGGGAATTCCCAAAAGGGACTATTAATTAGGAACGGAGGGAGTAATAATTATGCCCCCTTAAATAGTTGGATTCCCCATGAGGGACCAACAAAATGGGAAGGAAGAGTACTACAATGTGAACCACAATAGTTCACTTGAATAAATTTTGGACTTGAACAGCCCTGATTGAGTTACCTTCATGATGCTGGAAGTATTCTTCTAGTGCCAATTGAAATTATTAGCTAGTTACGAGTTTTCAAAGGAAGATAGATGAATGTGACTGAATAGCATCATAGTTCATTGAAATGGTCGCAGGTTTCCTCATCACTTTTTTTTGTGTGCAATTCCTACTGTTTATGACAATTGGTACCTCTTGCCTTAAACATTGTTCAGTATGAGACCAAAGCATTATACATGGATGCAGGTTTTGCTGGTATGTATTTTGAAATATTGCTTCCCTCTTTCTTAAATCATGGCATGATAAATCATGTTATAGAGGATAATCAATCATGGCGGAGCTTGAAGCCTCGACTCCACTACATGATCATCATTCATAACAGACTTTTCGTTCTTCGAACTTTTAAGCCTCAACTTTTCATATTTAGAATTCATCTTTAAGGTCGATATGCATGTGTGGATTTCTATATATATTTGAATAGTATGACCAAGTTTTGCAGTTCATGATTTGCATGCTCAGACTAATTTCAATTTGAATAGCCTTTGAATCATGAAAGCAAAGTATGTTAGAATAATTCTTTTTCCCCCTCAAATTTCAATCAAGTCAACTTATTGTCCTCCTCTTGTTACTTTCAGTGATATCTCACAGTCCTCCCTGTGTGTTGCATCAGCAAGGACAAGCACTCACTGATTGGCCAGTCATCCTAAGTCATGTAAGCAGATGTTACCTTAGGTAGTTTAAAGTTGTATTGCATCTTCTGCAACATTGAGAGTGACTACCGTCACTAGTTCAAATTGGATTCCCATGTCAAACATGGTTAACAAGAATACAAACTTCGAGAACGCCAGCATTTCACAGAAATCAGAAGGAAACCGAGTTGGACAAGAGGTGTCATCTAAAAATACCGTGAGCTGTCAGAAGCAGCAGCACGTTCAGGCTGCAGAGCAATATGAATACAAGAAACCACTACAAAATCAGCTTCCGAACTCGATCTGTAATGCAAGGAATATACCTCCCTCAGTGATGCAAACTGAGATCCCATCACGGGAACAGCCGCTGATCTTCTTATCACAAAAACAGTCATCTGTCAAGCAACCATCTTCTGTTATGCAGCCTTCTGTGATGCAGTCAGCCCACTCAACAAGTGCATTTCATCAGAATCCACAACAGACTCCAAAATTTAATCAAAAAGGAAAACAAAAGCCGCAGCAACCCGTATTGCCTCTACAGAAGCAGTTTCGTAATGCTACTAACTCACGTGATGAGTTGACTGGCCAGAAAACTGTACCTGATATGCAGTACCAGCAGGAATTATTGGGCCATAACAACAGTTCAAGCAGCAATGTGTACCTTTTGGGCCATCAAACTAATGCTTCTAGTTTGAGCGGACAATCTAGCAACTCTATCATGTACAAAAATGAAAAGAAAATATATAGGGGGCCACAAGCTGAGGTCGTGGTGCAGCAGCAACGACACCGAATGGAGGCAAATACACTACCACACAACCAGCAATTGGTGTGTCAAATGCAGGCGCAGCAGGCAAAGTTACAGTCACAGCGAAATCCTCTACAGCGAGGTAAAAGTGTTCAAACATCAGGTTCCTTGCTTCCGCCACAACATCTATTTGAGCAGCAAAAGCAGGCATCAGAATCCCAAAGTAACTTTCCAGTTGTGTCTTCATGTATGTTTCTTCGATTTACTATTTGGTTATATTTATGAAGTTATAGGTGGCCTGCTCATGTACATTGACATGTTGATCATAACTTCAAGTAGCATCAATTCCATTTATTTTTTTAGCCTTATTAGTTTGTTGAAGAAGCATGTGAAGGACATGTTCTCCTTGCCACTTTTTAGTGGCAAGGAGAACTGGTTTTTATAATTTACTCTTGTTTATATTTTACTCTTGGTTTTTATGCTTAAAATGATTTTCTTTTCTTGTTCCTGTTTACTTTCTGTTCTTTTTGCATGATGAACTTTGCACCACAGGATCAAGGTTTAACAAATTTGTGTCAAAGTTGTTTGAGGGAACAGCCCTGCACATAATGTTCTCTGTCATTTCAACTATCCAATTTTTTCCCCATTAAGTTGGCGCTAGAATGACCTTGTCATTTTAACTGGTCTCTTGAGTAGTTTTGGGTTTTGACCTTCTTGGGGGTAAATCCAGACTTGTAAGCAATGCCGAGGCTTAGTCAATGCTTAGTTAACTGTCTCTGTTAGGATCGATTCACACACGCACACGATATACGAGTATAAACAGTAAAGAAATCAACACAGAGATATACGTGGTTCCCCAAAACCGGGTACGTCCACGGGAGCGGAGAGAGAATCTGTTTATTGATGATCTGAGTACATAGGGTTTTACAATAGAGAGTATATATAGTCACTACGTCTATTCCAACCCTAATTCGCATTATGCCCAAATAAGTTTAAGTCCTCTTTTTTAATCATATTTTCTGTTATTTTACTTTGCTGATATAGCATGTGCTTCACAGTTGTTAATTTTTGTCCTACTGCATTTTTTTTGTAACTTTTATAGATATATTTTAGTAATGCATGCACACACATTTATACATGGGTATGTAATGTTTTCACCCTTTTAGTGTCAATAGGTTGTAATTCGCAGACAAGCCAAACAAATGGAGATGATTGGAAAGAGGAACTTTATCGAAAGGTATTGTATGACAGTATCACCTCCCTTTGATGACCAGTGTTCCTATTTTTTTTTTCTTTTTGTTAACTTACCTATGGTCCCAATAGCTTAAGCTTAAGATAGCCATAGATAGAATGAAATAGAACGCGAAGAGGAGAAGCAGAATGCAAATGGGAAACAAATGCATAGTCTTGAACCCTAGGCCTCTTCCAACTTGAGCTCTGAAACATGTTAAGCTTAGGCCCCAAAAGCTTAAGCTGTTTGAGAATAGGCCAAACAATGTTTATCATTCAACAATAATGGGCATAACAATCATGGTTGGTGGAGGTCATGGAGGTTCATCTACAAGCCAGTTACTTTTATACTCTGACCATTTGAATAGGCTTTCCACATGTACCTCTCTACATACTCTGACCATTTGACATAGTTGTGCAATCCATTAGTGATACTACGGACAAGTTACTTTTATGCAGTGGCGGAGCTAGGGTTTGGAGGTGGGGGTGGCACCGAAAAAAATCAATATATTTCATGTCAAAAACAACTACACGTGTCCTTAGATTGACTACATAATACAAAAAGGAAAAAAAAAAACACTTGTCCTCATAAGTTAATCATCTATAATGTAAAAGTTCAGGAAAAAAATACATCTAAGTTAAACAACATTGTAAAAATAATAGAGAATTAAAATCCAGGAAAAGAATGTTTGAGGGAATTACTATTACCATTAAAGCTTAAGATATATAAAATTTTAGAGGTTTGATTTGCATCTGTTGTTGTAGGTCTAGTGGCAAGAAATTAGAAACTTTAGCCTTGATGACCAGGGTTCGAATCACAAAGGGCTGTTTTATGCTTTTAAATTTTTGTGGTTAAAAAAAGAGTGGAGCAAGACTTGAACGCGCACCCTCATGTATAGAGGAGATGCACCTAACCAGCACAGAACACTCTACTGATATAAATTATAATATATAAAGAGAAATAACTTCCAAAAATTATTAATTTTTTTCAGTTTTTTTGAAAACCGGGGGTGGCACGTGCCACCTCCCCCCCCTTCTGTGCTTCGCCAATGCTTTTATGCCTTTTTGGATTATTTCATTTATTTGCTATTTTTCTTACCTGGTTTGATCTTTAAATTTTGTACATCAGAACATGACGAGAGAAGTATTGATACTCATAATATTGACTTCGAGGTCGTCTTTGCAGATTCAAACTAAGAAGGATTCATATCTACCCGACTTGAATGAAATATACAGAAAGATTTCCAGGACATTACAAATGGTACTTTAGTTGTTACTTTATTGCCTCTTTACTCCACTTCTTACTTAAGCAATATATGTTGTATTGCTTGCTCTTTTCTGGCAACTCTGATTCTTTGGAATATTTAAAGCTAAAAAACCAGTTCACTTTATGTTCTTCAGCTTGATTCTGTACCACAACACCCCTTGATGCCTGAGTATGAGAACTACAAAACAATAGCGACTACATGCAAGAGATTCCATGAGTTATTACACCTTCCCAAATCTCAAATGTCACCAACTGTCGAAAGAAGTTTGCACGACTTTGAGGACTCTTTAAACGAGATTGTCCGACGTGCCCAACATAAAAGGTCCATTTCTTCACAGCAACAAGAACAGCTTTCTCCGCATGATTTGCAGTCTGTACAACAGCTTCAGCCACAGTTCCAGAATCCTGAAGTGCAGTCAAATGGAAACCAAACTAATCCCCATCTGCAATCAATGAACTTACATCGTTCTGATTCTTCTGAAACAAAAATGGAAAAGAAGGCAAAAAGCATAATACATGCTTCAACATTATCTTCTCAGGGGCCAGATTTACAGAAGAACATGATGCATCCACAACAGCCTGGTGACAATTTGGATGCAGAACGAGGAAATGTTCTGTGTTTATTCCCTGGAAACACCTCACAAAGTTACACCTCATCATCACAAAGTGTAGGTAATGTGCCACAGCGGACAATTAATTACCTTGAATTGAGTTCCAACATGTCTCTCGTTAAACAAAATGAACAGCAAATGATAACATCTCAACTGGCAAAGGGTAAATCTCAAAAATCTCGACAACGTCAAATGACAAAGCAATCAGTGCAACAGACGGAGGCACACGAGATTCCACAGCTTCATCTGAATGAGGTAAACAACATGAAGGTGAGACAAGGAATCAGTTTTAAAGACGGGAGTTTTCTGCAACATCCCTCTACGGGCAAGCTCTCAGTGAGGAATCCCCATATTTTAAGGTCTGGACCTCCTTCTCCGCAACTCATTCAGGCTTCGTCTCCTCAGATTCCACAGTTCGACCAGAAAATATTTCACATGTCTTTTGCAAATTCCGGGAGTCAATTGCCTTCTCCTTCAACTTCCATAGGTCCATTCCTCATTAAAGGGGATCCCAGTAAACTTACTTCTGCTGTTTCCTCGGTCACACATTCTGGAGATGTTGAACTTAAAGAAACTTCTATTAAACTGCCTCTGCACTCGTCCTATGTAATTTCCACTCCAGGGCTATCACCCTCATACTTGCTTGGTGAGGGTGATGGTCCGGATGGCAATCACAATCAGGTTTCAACAACAGATGTTTGCGAGTCAAAGGTAACTGAGGAGCCTATTCAGCAATTAGTCAAAGCGGTTAGTGTAACATGTTGCAACTTTCCTATTTGATGCATTTGATTTTTTCTTGCATGGAGTACATTTGCTTCAAATGAATGAGACTTGTGTAATTTGTTTATTAAAGGTGAGATCACTGTCATACAAATCATTAAGTGCTTCCATTAGTGACATGGAATCAGTTGTGAGATTGGTTGATAGTGCAGCGGGATCAAAACCAGGTAATGGATCTCGATCTGCAATTGATGAGGATTTTGAGGGAGTGGCTAACTTTATTCAACAAGGAGAAAAGCTAGACACGAATTCTAGGAAAACGAAGATGGGGCGCTGTATAGGAATCGTGCAATCAAACATTTGTGCATCTAGCTGCGAAACTGATAGTTTCCAAAACTTAACCGATCCTAAGAAGTTTGACAAGTCAACGGCAACATTTCATAACAAGAGGTCACGAAGTGAGGTATGTTACATTCTCTGGAAGTTTCTTTCAGATTACAAGAAGCTATTTATTAGTTTTTGTCGTTGTACATCATATCTTGGGACCCCTGCTAGTCTTGCGTTCAGAAGCTAACAGTTGTTTCTATTGCTACATTATAAATGTTCCCATTTGCTTACCTAAGTTCCGTGTTTCACCACTGAAGTTGTCCACACCAGAACAGAAATCCAACTCCTCAGTCACAGCCTTCGGTCTTCATCCTAGTATTAGATTTGTCCATCATGTAGCAACCTTCTGACAATCTTCCTAGATCTAGAAATATAAGAAGGTAACCTCGCCATGCAGTTGAACCATATTTCTTGATTATTTCTCCAACAGAGAGTATCTCGACCTTTAACTACCAGAGCGGCAGCCATTCCAAGTTTTTTATACCACCATTCAGGCCCAGATAGCAAGGTTCAAAAACTCGCTAGACGCTCCTAGGGCGGCCGGCCACCTTCTAGCTTCGAGCGCCGAGTACTCGGCGCCTAGTCGGCCAATTAGTTGGGCTAGTCAGTCTAGTCCAGCTAGTCGGCAAGGGGCCTTCTAGCCCTTAGACGGCGAGTACTCGGCCTTCTAGACCTTCTTTTAGAACACTGCCAGATAGATGTCAATCAACAAACAAATGGCAGGCTAACTACGTATGTTGTCCACCCCACCTGGTCGTACTTCTTTCCTTGGATAGCCAAGTTTGGGGGCGGCAGAAGGACCTGTTGCAAAACAATTATTTGAAACAATGCAAGAGTTGGGCGTTTCCCTGTAGCTGAGAATTCATCAATTTCTTCACCATAGTCTTTTGTCCTTCGACATATCTACCTTGTGGATATACTTTTTGATTGCCAGAGGTTTTTCTCTGGCATTTGTCTTCCAAATTGTTTGCTGCGTGAGTTTTTCTGCCATTTGTTTTCATCAAATGAAATGTGTTTGATAGAGCTTCCTCAATTCTCTGGCATTTTGTAAACTTGAAAGTAGATTGCACAAGGGTTGGCGTAGCATTGCCCATTTCATTGAGCTCAAGAATTAGAAGACATAAAGCCATTTATTTTTAATTCCCTACATAATTCTTTAACCTAATGCCCTCAATGTACCAGTAGTATGTGGTCACATTATCACAAAGGCACATCGGGAGCCTACTTGAGATTCAAGACTCAAGAGTATTTGTTTTTGCAATCAATCTTACTAGTGCATCAGTTTAGTCTCTTATCTCTTACCATTCCCACAATAAGTACAGACTCTACCATATTTTACTCAGTAGAAACTCCACCATTCTAGAAACTTCCTCGCACAGGTACGATCAATCTAACTTCTAGGATATACCTTTAGCGGTGTGGTTGATAATAGTAAATTCCTTATTCTTAACAACTAACAAGTCTATAATCTAAAACTACTGCAGCGGTTCCCGTGTTTGGATATTTATATTGGCCTTGCTCCTCATTACTAGATTTATTTCTAGAGAATGTTGCTTCTGTGATTCATAAAAAATATAATATTCTTGTCAAAATGGCTCGTCTTTAGTTTTCTGTCTATATGTGTTGTTTTAAACGATTTCAAGAACTATTTCATCGTTGTCTATATGCCAAATATATTGGGACTCAAACTTTTTGAATAGATACAATTTTATAACTTTAAGGTTCACAAGGGCTGCAAATCACTTGAGAAGTAAGGTCGAACAGTCCACATTATAATACCTAAATTCCTCAGGTTTGATTTGTCAACAAGATAGGAAGTTGAGAGGTCTACCAGTAGTCAGGGACAAGATTTGATCTCATTTGCTCTGTATGTCAATCAGTTAAGAACCTCAATTGTTAAGCATATGATTCCTATCAATCTTTAGTAAGGACTAGTGATGAGGACTGTGTCGGGGGAACGATTGATGGTAAAACAAAGCAACTAAAGTTAATAGATAGTGCCATTGTTTGGAAATGATAATAGTGGCAACTAGTGGTGTCCATTTGTAGTATTGCTCAAAGGAGAGAAAACTGAAGCAAATAGAGATTCGAAGACCTTCCTTACGTCCATTATTAATACATCATATTGCAGGTAAAGTATACCGTATCGCATGAAATAAGGGAGATAAACCAGCGATTGATTGATACTGTGGTGGATATCAGTGAAGAAGTTTTTGATTCAACATGCGGGACACCTGAAACTGAAGGTAGTCAAGGAATTATTGTCAGGTGCTCTTTTAATGCTGTGTCCATCAATCCTGACATGACGTCAAGACATGTTTCAGCCGTAATGGTGCGTTTTGTAAACATATTGTCGCATGAATTGATTATCAATTTTGTGTTTCGTCGTCGTAAATACTTTTTGTGCCTTTGTGGCTATGCAGCCGCTTCTCAGTCCCTTATTGTTACTCGTTCCAAGGAAATATCCAGATTGCTCCCCTGTACTCCTAGACAAGTTACCAGCAGAAGTCAGGTGAGAGATGGCATTATGGTTGTATTTCATATGCTAGTCATTCTTGTCATTCATTTGGGAAAGCTGAGGCACCACTTGCCTAATTCTTTCTATACTAGTATGACGTGGTCTCCATTCCAACATACACGGTTTTTCTAACTCAAAGTTAGATAATTTTATTGCATCGGGGTATGATTCTTATGCGAAGCATCTACGTTTGGTGTTCATTTGTTCTTTACTCCTTTATTGTTTGAAGCTGTTCTATGAAGGCATCACCAGGTGTATACATTGTGGATATGTATACAAAAACCAATGTCCATCTATAAATTTGTTCGTCCATAAAATCAAGAAAAGAGAATGTAGGTTTTCATAATTTACCAGTTAAACAAACAGGAAAGGGATATCAAGAAAAGAGAATGTAGAGCTTCAGGTATCATTGGGCTTCCATTGGGGAGTTTTTATAGATGAAGATGCACTTCCGTGTATTCTAATCAATGTTTTGAAAGGCTAAGTTGAGGCTCGCATCTAGGCTAGGGTAGGAAAAAACTCCTCGAGGCCTTCAAATTTGTGCCTTACCCTCCAAAAGCCACAAGGTGAGCCTTTCACACGATTTTTACACATTTCATGTGAGGCATACACGTTTTAGTAACACCTGGCCTATAGATCTTCACACTCTCATCCTCCCTCTCAACCTGTTAATCTGTGCTTGAAGCGAGAGAGTACCTATTGGGTTTCTTTTCCCCATAAAATTAGTGTACGAGTATGTGGAACATAAATATTTACAAGTTTAGAGAAGTTTTTATGAGTTTAGTTAGCACTGTGATAACTCACTCATTTTGTTGTAATTTTACTTATTTTATGGTTTTTAGACTCAAAGCTAAAATTCTAAATGCTTATATGCCTCTCATGTAGGGATAAAACGCCTTGCAGTGTGCATTCGCCTCTAAAACATAAGTTCTAATTACTTAAAAGTGAGCGTAGATTAGGTCTTGTAAGAGAACTGAAAAAGTCAATCTGTTACTCTGGTTTATCCCAACTTGATAGTGTTGCTCACCCAATGATACGCATATCATTTTATTGTATCTATTTGGTTTTCCTGCTATATTTCTTGCTTTCCTACGCTTTAATATAGTTTTGGTACTTGACAGTTCTGGATATGAAGATTTATCAGGAAAAGCAAAGTCAAAGCTCAGTGTCATTATGCGAAATCTTTTGCAACCGATGTCAGTTGGAGACATAGCAAAGAGTTGGGATTTTTGTGCCCGCGAGGTTATAACAGAATATGCTCAACTGAATGGCGGTGGGAACTTCAGTTCTACCTATGGGACGTGGGAGAACCATCTCAGCACTGCTTGATTCCTTATATGCCATTCTTAAAGGTAATAACATGATCGATGCAAGTTAAGCAGGAGAGTAGCCATAATCGGCAAGCAGATGTTATGGCTCAAAATTTCATGAAAGCAACCATAGGTTATGCGATCTTTGTTTCGCAAGTTTTGCGTTTTGTTTTTGTTTCAACCCCTCGAGGAAGCTTAATCAGACATGCTTATAGATCTATTTTGTGAAGACTTTCACTTGAAGCGTCGAAATTTTGGTTTTCAACCTGTGTAAATTGAGTTAGGTTTTTGGATTTAGTGCATAACCGAATTCTGTATGCAACCCAGTGAATTCAGAGCTTCGAACGAAGCCAGTACATTTGAATCATTTTTTAGGCTTATCGAATTTGAATGATTCTCTCTCTCTCTCTCTCTCTCTCTCTCTCTCTCTCTCTCTATCTCTCTATGCTGTGCCCCAATCAAGACTTGTAACCCTAAACTTCTCCAGATTTTGGGGAGGCAGAGGATGGCTCATCCGTCAACACTTACAGATGGTTTTGACGAATACTGATGTTTTGGAGGGGAGGTTGAGGGAGAATGGAGGAAAGGTGGGGAGTGTGAGTAGTGTTGATGTTGATGATGCATTTGACTATTTGAGTGTTGTGATGTTCTTTCTAAACAGATGCTCGAATGTACCGCGGCTGATCTCGCTATTGAGGATGTGGTGTATGCTTTGGATAAGGCGGCACAAGAAGGGTCGATACCGTTTGGTCAGTACTTGAGGATTGTGAGGTTGTTTTCGCGGGAGCAGTTTTTTCATAGGGCTACGAATTCTAAAGTTAGGGCTGCTCAGATTAGTAGCATGGCTGCTAGGGCATCTCAACTAGCTTTGTGAAAATTCATCTCCTTGGGTGTCACACTGGCCTCATTCGCCCCTATTTTTGGTGGTATGTCTCGGTTTTCCTCCGGACTATTAGAGAACTCATGTGGTTTCATGCAGACATGCAAAAAATTTGGCTGTCTTTGAAAGTTTTGGGTCCTTGATTCGCTATTTCTATAATTCTATGAATGTGAGAACATTCTCAATTAATTTGTATTGATAAACAAGCATATAGAAGCTTATGTTATACGACAATAATTACGTGTTCCTCTCATATACAACAAAATCGGGTTCGTGTCGAAATGACCTGCTTTACTAATCGTGTCGAAAAACTGAACCCTAACCAGACCTGTTAATATTCGTGTCGTGTTCGGATTGACACGATTAACTTGTAAACGACCTATTTAAACATATTTGACCCGAACCCAACGCGAATTGACACGATTAATTCGTGTCATTCTCGGGTTTTGCAGGTTAATTCAGGTTAATTCTCGAGTTATGCGGGTTAATTCGTGTCATTCTCGGGTTACCGTGTCGACACGAATAGACGAACAGGTTAATTCGTGTCATTCTCGGGTTATGCGGGTTGAACCCGAATCTGACATATTTACTAATCGTGTTCTCGGATCATGTCATATACGTGTTTCGTGTCAGAAATATTCAACATTAACCCGTTAACTTCTTGTCGTGTTATCGAGTCGTGTCATAAATTCCCACCCCTAATACCATATCACTCTGTGGATTACGAAAATTTGATGCAAAGTTTATGGTTTATATGTTCTTTGACACTTAATTGTAATGCCCTTGGTTTCAACATTAACGTGTTTGTCCATGATCGATCAGTTGAATTAAAAGTTACAATTTTTGAGTATCATGTGATTCATGTTCATCTCATCAATCATGATTCTTGACGAACAGGCCGAAAACCTTACAGATTTCAAAATACTTGTCATCTTTCAAAGTAGGAGGAAAAAGTATGTACATTTACATGAACTAACCCTAAAAAATCTTTAGAAGTAGAATTGAAATTAGACAACAAGGATATATATGGGTGTTTGGGAGGCTCATTTTTAACCTTTTAGCTTTTTAGATTATAGCCATAATGTATTTTAAATCTTGTAGATTGTTTATGATAAATGTGCAAAATGCATTCTGATAGTGTTTTGGAAATATGTGCAGAATATATTTTGTAAATTTTTATGTTAATGAAAATGAGAAAAATAAGAATTGAAAAGGGAAATGATTTTCACAACCCCTTTTATCCCCCAACAATCCTTTTTTGTCTATATTCAGCTTGAAATGATTAAATTACCCTTACCTCATGAGTCACTTTTTCCATATGAAGGGCCATTTGGTACTTTCAAGTGAATAAAGATAAAAAAAAAAAGGGGAGTGTTTGGGGATAAGAGGGGTTTGAAAATCATTTCTCAATAAAAAAGATCATCTCAACCTACTTTTGGCTTATCCTATCAAAAATAAAAACAAATACATTCCATTTTTCAGTCAGACAACCAAAAGACAATAATAATACAAAAAATGAGAAGTATAGAAGGCTGCATCCAAACAGGCTCTATAATGTTGACAATTTCATAATATGTTATAAGGGACATTCAATAATTGTATGTCTCTCATTTATGCCTATTTTATATGAAGACCTCCTAACATTTGAAAACATCAAAAAAGACCTCCTCATCTATGACCGTTACCCAGCTTGACCCTCTCTATTACATCGTCGTTAAGTGTCAAGGAAAAACGTTACGAATTGGATGAAAATATCCTTATTACTCAACACATACATGCATACTTAAATTAAATTAATTACCCTTATTTTGAAACCCCAATCTCATTTCTTTCTCCTCAGAATTAAAGCAGCTCCAACATATACAAATGAAATTTTGTTATCAAGAGTTAAAGCTAATACTCCCTCCGTTCCAAATTGTTGGTCCCTTTTGGGCAGTCGTGTCACACAAACAATTGTCTATATTTCACAATCTATAAAGTTTAATAGGATTTTAAAAATTTTGTTTAATAAAACTAATTGAGATCTATCAAACAAGATCCATATTGGATATAAAAAATAATATAAATTATAAAATATAGACGATTTTTTAAGAGGTCTCAAATAGTGAAAAATGACCAATATTTTGGAACGGAGGGAGTACAATAATTAAACAAAAAAATAAAACATAAGTTTAACTAGCTTAGTTTTATTTATACACTTTTTACAAATTGTGTACCTATTATTGTTTTTCATTCATCCCACAAGGCCTCCTTTGGGAAAAAAAACCAGAAATTGGTTTTGTGATTTATTCATTTTGTCTTTATTAAAAAAAAATTACATTTAATAGTTTTGCGTTAATTTTTTGTGGTTTATTGGTTCCTCTCAACGAGACGAATCTAATAGGTATGAAATTATAATAAAAATTAATTATTTTTTGAATAAAACCAAAATTAATCCAATAAACCACGTATTTTTGGCTTTATTAAAAAAAATTAGTTTTGACTATAATTTTATATTCTTTAAATTCGTCTCGTCGAGAGGAACCAATAAATCACAAAAAATAATACAAAACTAACATTTGCGAAAAAAATTTGAATAAAGATAAAACGAATAAACCAAAAAATCGATTTAGGGGTGTTTTGGCTAAAGTAGTAAACTAATTTTTTTTACTTTTTAATGTTTTAAATGATTGTACACACATTCTATTTTTTGATACTTTAAATGCTTGTACTCAAGTGTTAAGTACAAACATTTAAAACACAAAAAAAGTAAAAAAGTTTAGTTTACTAGTTTAGCCAAACCCCAGCTGAATCCATCTATCTTCTTCTTGCGAAAAAAATCAAGCTGTTTTTCTGAGCAAGATGCGGAGAATTGCTGATGTTGCCTCCATCTTCAGCCCGAGAACGGCACTTCATTACAGTAGAGGTAACTCATTTCTAGATCATACGCTCTTCTTTCATACCCAATTTTCTACAAACCCTAATCCCCCTGATGTCACTGCAATAACGAATCGAAAGCAACTACAGAAGTTGTTGCGGGAGAAGTCGAAAACGGGTTTTGATAAGCTGGACGATGCTCTTAGTTTATTCCGTAAAATGACCCAAATTCGACCTCTGCCTTCTGTTATCGATTTTACTCAGCTGTTAACTGCTGTTTCCAAGATGAAGGAATATTCGACCGTCATTTCTCTACATAAAGATATCAGGGTGTTGGGTATACAAAGTAATGAATATACGCTGACTATTTTGATAAATTGTTTTTGCCGCTTGAATCAAGTGGATTTCGGGTTTGCTATCTTGGGTATCTTCTTTAAATGTGGATATACTCCAAACGTGACTACCTTCACCACTCTAATAAACGGCTATATCTTAGAAAGTAACACTTCCGAGGCTGTGAAATTGTTCGTGAGGTTGGAGAAAAAAAGGAGAGATCAAACCTAATGAAATCACATACGGGACAATCATAAAAGGGCTTTGTAAAATAGGAGACACTGCAATGGCCATACGGTTGATTAGGAGTATGCAAAAATGGAACTATAGGCCTACTGTGGTGATGTATAGCACGATCATTGACAGCCTTTGTAAGGACGGAAACATAGATGATGCTTTGGACCTCTTTTCAGAGATGAGAGGCTGGGATATTATGCCTGATGTGGTCACCTACAACTCTTTGGTTGATGGCTTATGCAAATCAGGTCGAGGGAAGGATGCCACAAGAATATTGAGTGACATGGAAGCGCAAAACATTTTGCCAAATTTTGTAACCTTTAGTATGCTGATAGATGCACTTTGCAAGGAGGGAAGGACCGAGGAGGGGGAGGGCATACTTGAGATCATGATTCGGAAAGGTGAGAAACCCAATGTTGTCACTTATAGTGCACTGATGGACAGATATTGTTTGCAGGGCCACATGAAGAAAGCAAAAGAAATTTTCGACTCCTTAGTTGATAAGGGCTTTGAGCCTAATATCAGGAGCTATAATATCTTAATCAATGGTTTCTGCTGTAAGATGAATATGGACGATGCCATGCAGCTCCTTCGTGAAATACCTTGGAAAGGGTTAAAACCTAATACTGAGACTTAAAACACCCTTTTAAAGGGGCTGCTACAAGTAGGCAGATGTGATGATGCAGATAATATTTTTGATGAGATGATAAGTAGCGGTCAAAATCCTGACATTATAACTTTCTCAATCTTGTTAGATGGCTTCTTCAGGAACCAGAAAATCGGCAAGGCGGTAGAGGTGTTTCGTTCCATGCAAGATCAAGGAATAGTTCCTAATATTGTTGTTTACGATATCCTCATACATGGCTTGTGCAAAGCTGGGAATATTGAAGATGCTCGAAAAGTTTTTAGTTCTATTTCAGCTAAAGGTTTGAAGCGCGATATTAAGATTTACAACAGAATGATTACTGGACTTTGTAACGAGGCCTTGCTGGATGAAGCTGAGGAGTTACTCAAAGGCATGTATGCAGATGGTTGTCCACCCAATGAAATGACTTATAATATACTTGTTCAAGCATTCCTCGACACGGGTGATAGACACAAGCTTGAGGTATTTCTACAAGAAATGATCAATCGGCATTTCTCAGTGGATGCATCTACCATGGAGGGTTTACTCACAGCTGATGATGAGGATGGGGAAATTTCTAGAATGATTCAGAAGCTCGTGCCAAGGGATGAAAAAGTGGTTTCTTGAAGTGGAAGGAATTATTTCAAGTTGTCAAAGATGGGTACTTGTACCATGTTTGGGATGTGTAGGTGTCCTCTCAAGTTCTTTTGCTGTCAAGTGGTTTTGCCATCTGAGCTGCAGCTACTTTTTGTTGCCTCATTCAAGTTATTGCATTGCGTATCCTTTTCCAAGAATCTGTAGGTATCATTTGTCCAGAACCGTAAGCTGCTGTACACCTTGACTCTACAGCGAACTTTTTAATTGACTATAATTGAGAGCAATGAAAGAGCATCATGGAGATTAAAAAACTTGTTGAGGTATGTTATAGCTATCATTCTTAGTATGTCGTTTTTTGTGGATTGAAACAAATTCTGCACTTGCTTGTGGCCAAAGTCGTTGAACATTTTGTTTTGGAGATCACTAATCGTTCTGCCTCATTTTATTAGTAGAACCATTCTTGGGGGTTTGTTGATGTATGAGAAAAGTTTTACGATATCGGATAGATGCAATTTAATTTCCTGCTCTCCAGTATTATCCTTATACTCTTATTGATCTGGTGTTCACTTCGAATTTCTTGTTGAAGTCCTTAACTTACTTTTTGTGTCCGGATTTGAGTGTGCCATTAACAAGCCTTTAAAAAAAAAAATGAAATGCAGCTAGCGGTTTGCATAGCTTCTTTATTCTGGTTGAATTTCAAGAAATATTCGTCAGTAACTGATATGAGTCCCATTATTTGGTGGTATCAGCCGTAATGGTGTGTTTTGTTAAACATATTGTCGCATAAATTGATTATCAAATTTGTGTTTCGCTGTCATGAATACTTTTTGTGCCTTTGTGGCTAATGGCTATGCAGCCGCTTCTCAGCCCCTTATGGTTACTTGTTCCAAGGAATTATCCAGATTGCTCCCCTGTACTCCTAGACAAGTTACCAGCAGAAGTTGGGTGAGAGATGGCATTAGGGTTGTGTTTCATATGCTGGTCATTCTTGTCATTCATTTGGGAAAGCTTTAGGCATAACTTGCCTAATTCTTTCTACACTAGTGCGATGTGGTCTCCATTCCAACATACACGGTTTTTCTAACGAAAAGTTAGATAATTTTATTGCATCGAGGTGTGATTCTTATGCGAAGCATCTACGGTTAGTATTCCTTTGTTCCTTACTTCTTTATTGTTTGAAGCTGTTATGAAGGCATCAGGACAGGTGTAAACATTAGGATATGTATACAAAAACCAATGTCCATCTGCAAATTTGTTCTTCCATAAAATCAAGAAAAGAGAATGTAGGTTTTCATAATTTACCAGTTAAACAAACAGAAAAGGCTATCAAGAAAAGAGAATGTAGAGCTTCAGGTATCATAAGTTACTCACCGTTTGAGTTCCTCTTTCGGTAGAGAATGTAGAGCTTCAGGTATCACTGGGCGTCCGTTGGAGAGTTTAATAGATGAAGAGGCTCTTCCGTGTGTTCTAATCAATGTTTTGAAAGGCTAAGTTGAATTTAGTCTATTACTGGCCCTGATTTCTTGACGTAGCCGCTAATAATTTTAAATCAGAACTAATTACCTAAATCGCCTCCGATCTAATTACCTAAACTGCCTCCGTGAAACTATATTTTATGATAGTATGTTTGGTTATTGATTTTTTTTTTTATTTTTATAACCTGGTGCCCGGGCTAATTGGTTATAGTTGCTTCAGTTATAAGATTTGGTTCAATGAGTGGGACTTCAAAGGAGTTGGCACCAACATCCAACATACAGAACAAAAATCGATGTTGGTTTTTCTGGTTTTTCCTCGTTACCGACGCATTTATCTATGACGGGGTGGTATGAAACAAGAAAAAAAAAAAGGAACAAGCACATGCAAAGGACATTCGATGGCTGAGATCCGCTCAGTGCATTGTGCGATCCACACAGTGCATCGAGTGGATCTCAGCCGACACACAGTGCACCGAGTAGATCTCAGCCGTCGGCTATCGTTTCCTGTCCCTTTTCATAGTTTTCTTTCCTGTTTCTTACACTTTCTATTTATCTTAGCATCTGCATGTTATTTGGTCATGTTTGCAAAATCTCTTGTTTGTCTCGAATGGAAATTGACATTGATACAATGCAACACTCGGGTGCAAATATTTAACCTCTACGCGACTTGAAGTCTCCATGTCAATTTTGTTCTAGAATTTTTGGAGCTTACAAAAATTATGAAGAAAATAGTAATTTGAACCCTCCATCAAACTAGGTTACAAGCTCTCGTTATCATCATATAACTGGATATATATTTTTTGCTAATTAGAACACAAACGGGCTCGTAACCATCATTACTATGAAGCTTGGTCATCAGTCATCACAACGAGATATTATATTCCTATACACAACACAATCAAATGAGATCAACATGAACTATAAAAACAGATTACACAAACACAAATAAACAAGCAAGAAAATTTACCGGAGAGAACCCAAAGCTATTATCTTCTTATGGGAGGGTTTAGAATTAGGGCAAACATTTCTAACAGCCAAGGCACCCAAGCTTCTTCGGATCAGTTCCAGTTGCACGATACATTGCAGCAATCTCCTCGGCCTTGAGCATTTCTTCCGCTTTTCTTGCTTCCACCATTTCTCACCTTTCTTCTGCTTCTTTGTTAATTAAAGCAACCTCGTTCTGCATAATCTGCCTTGTTCTTTTCTAGATCTTCCTGCTCATAAGAAGGATAGCCAATTTCGAGCGCATAACTTAATAAATTCACAGATAGAGACCTGAAAGAGTTCATTTCTCGAGCTTGGGTATATTTCGGTCTTTAAGAACAACATGGTTTTTAAGGAAAAGACATAAAAAGACAATATTTATAAACAAGCCAAAAGAAGCATACTTCCTTGGGTAATAATTTTTTTTTGGATGATTTCCGAAAACTGCATGTAGCTATGCATTAATATAAACAAGGATAAAACTTCAGCAAGCTTCTTTTGGGCCCTATTTAATTATAGAAACAAGGATAAAACTTCAGCAATCGAAAATCGTAGCAGAGACGAATCAAATAATATCACCAAACAACAACTCAAAAACTTGTAATCTAATCAGGTAAACATGCTTGACTATGTACGCGGATTGCTTCCATTCACACCGGAGAAGAACTTTAATAGTAGATTTGGTAGGATGAGTCTTGTATCGCATTTGATATTCTATTATGTGGATGGATCCATTTCATCACTTAAGACAAACTTTGATAATTTCATCAAGCGCACTTCACAAATCAACGAGTTATAATTCTGAGTCTTTTGACAAGAGCCGTGACACTGATCAAAAAAGCTCTCATCTACTATTAATATTTGTGGACGGCGCCACGCGGCTCTCTCAGAAAATATTTTTTGATTTAAAACGAAAATGAAAATGAGTTGGTACCCGAGAAACCGTTGAAAAATAATTGATGATTCTTGTGCCGTTTGGAAAATAATTTGATCTACGAAAAGATTCTTGGATTCGGGAGCCAGGTTACGAACGGGGAAGATTTTGTTTAAAAGCACCCCGCTCGCCCGGGAAATCCCCGGCCTTTATTAAATATTTATGAGGTTTTTAGAAAATAGTTTATTGTAAAACTTTAACAAATAAACGAGAACAATAATAATAAATAAGGAATTTAAAGACCATAACGGGAATAAAATGAAATGCATGGGCTTAATGCTAAATAAGAGAAAAATGGAGGGGAAAAGTGTAATAAGGGATGGCTTAACCAGAAAACATAAAAACTGAGCATGGTTGCTAAAAAAACAGAGGAGTGACCTTGACCACAAAAGTTAGCCGCCCGGCCAACCTGTCCCTATTTTTTGAAATTTTTTGATATCGAACAGGGGGCAGAATGCTACTTTGGAAAATATTTTTTTCTTCACAAAATCATGCTTTTGGGTCACAAAAATATTTTAGAAAATGATTTTCAAGAAAAATATACCCGGGTGGGGTCGTACCGTGCGACAACGAAAAATATCGCCCGATACGGACCCATGGGGTGGATTTTGTTGAAGAATATGATTTCCCGAGTCTAGAAGTGGTTATTGAAACCATCCTAAACCCAATAAATCCCCCTCAGGAAGCCCAGGCCACAGACCCGGCTTTAGAAACTACATTTATGCCTTTCGGAACGAATCGATCTAGCTAAGAAAACTTTCGGTTTTGGGATGAAAGACTTCGGATGAAATGATTTTTGTGGCTTTGAAAGCTACTGGAGGTTTTTGAGTTGGATTGGAGGGAAACGAACAAGAACTTTGTGGTGGTGGTGATTCGCAGTAATGAATGACGGATTTTTAAAACCGAAATTGCCACTGAGGGCGTTGCGAAAATTGGCTCTTCATTTAAATTCATTAAGATCAATTAATATAAATTTTTTTCATGATTTGTATTTTTTTGTTCCACGATGTGAATGTCTCAGATCGTTAAAATATCACTCATATGGATAGAAAGTGTATTTAAAGTTCCCTAAGAGTTGTTGGCATGGACAGAGATATGATTCAATGTATCCGAACCTATTTTGAGAAATAAAAATTCATTTATATTAAGTACCAGTATGTACTTTGTTTACGAGATATTCATACATATATGTGTTATAGTAATTGCTACAAAAAGAATGTTTTAGATCGTTAAATAATTGTTGATATAGATGGAAATTGTCATTGCAATATGCAAGAGTTCTTAGAACCGATCGGCGTCATTTTGGGTGGCATGACACAAGTTCAACCTGCATCCTCTCTCTCCGTCGATTGACCATTCCGTTGCACGCCGCCGCCATCATTTGCGGCACTTCCGTCCTCATCTCTCTCTCTCTCTCTCTCCAAATCGACTCTGAATTCAAAGCTTCACGGCAGTAATGGAGGAATATTAACAATGTCTTTGAGCAATGCAATCATAATTAGAGAATTGTCAATCACTAAAAGCGCAGGAATATCTACAAAATCCCAACGCATGCGACGAAATTGTGAAGATTGAATACCTCCCAATCCAACCTCAGTCACAAAGGTAAATTCCATACAACATTTCTTAATCCAAACACCATAACCCTGACACAAATACCCAATGTTCAAAACTCGCTAGGCACTCCCAGAACAGCCGGGTACCTTCTAGCTTCCAGGGCCGAGTACTCGGCGCCTAGTCAGACAATTAGTCGGCGAGTACTCGGCCTTCCAGACTTTCTTTTAGAACATTGCTAATACCCATGAGTCCTGTGATGCAAACCCAATACCTAGCAACTGAAGTAGAACCTTAATTTCATAATTTTCATGTCTATTGTGGTTTGTTGTACCTGAGATGTCTGTGAGCAGTATCTGCCGTTGCTCTAAAGCTGGGTAATGTTTTGGGTTAAAAAGCTTGGTCCTATTGTGCGACTGATGTGCAACTACTATTGTGTGTCTTGCTTTAGGGTGTGTTTGGAATTTTTGAGGAAAGTGAGGGAAAAGAAAGAAAAGTTAAAATTTTTCCCTCCTCTTGTTTGGTTTGGAGAGAAAGCAGAGAAAATAAAAAAGATACAACTAAAGCGATACAGTCCTCCAGAATTCAAAATCCAAAATTGTGCTAAACTAAGAGGAAATTCTTGATTCATCGAAATACTTGATCCGAACATCACCAAATTAAGATACACTACGTAATGATATTCCGAAACTGACAATTACAAACTACAAAGATACAACTAAAGCGATACAAGCACCTCCAATGACATCCAAGATTACAAAATTAGAGGGACAGGTTGTCGGAGGTCGAAGCTATGTTGAATACACAATTTCCTGCCTAGGTGCATACGACTAACGTTGCCCATTGCAAATACAAAATCATTAAGATAAAAATGGTCTGGACAACATCCCATGATCCTCTACTGAACAGTTCAAAAGAACACAAGTCTTGTGTGTTTTCGGTCAAAAGGTTTCAAAGCAACTCAATAATACATCTTTCTGATCCTCTTGGAAACGCCCGTAACTGATTCTTGACCTCCACTATCTTTTCCGAATCCTCAGCTAATACAGGCTCGTAGTATAGCGTCATCCTCTCCAACATAGTTGTTGCATTCTTCAACAAAAAATTTAGAAAGTGCATGTCTGCCAGATTTCCTTCAAAGTATGAAAGGCTAAACTTTTTAACGCAACAACAAGAAGGTACTCTTTCCAACATCAAATCAACAACATGGTCATGGTCCTCATGGACATTGTCGAGGTCAAAGCCCTAAACAACAAAAAGTCAAATTTGGAACTACAATCAAACCAATTTAGCAATACCTTTGGATATCATAGACAAAATAGTCCCTAAGCAAGGAAATGGATTGCAGATGTACCTGAGCAAAGTCAAGAAACTCGAGCTGAGGTGATTTTTCGAGCAAGGTGATTAGACTTCCACTAAAGTAACAACGGAATCCTGCATTCAGCTCCAAATCGGTCATATTGTGAAATGTAGGAAGACGCTCCATGATATTTTCTGCAAGGAAGATAGACTTGGCACCACACAAAAAAACAAAGAATAAACCTGTTAGTATTGTGAAGGTTCGTTTCTATTCGTTTATTTTATGCCTAGTTAACAAAAACAATTGAGTTCCAACTGCCTAAACAAGTCCAGTTTTTAAGAGAAGCAGACATACCAGAAGCCTATCATCAGATACAGTTAAAGTCAAACATTTAACATTGCGAACCCCTGCAAGCACGTCTATCACGCAAGGAGAAACGTCTTGCTGCAACATAACTCAATTTGGAAAGTCAATATATGCATTGACTAAGGAAGATAGCTCACATAAATGGAAGTGAACTTCCAGATTACTGGTGAATTTCAGGTCGATGAGATTTGGAGTATAAATTTTGACCACACAACTGAGTACATCTGTGGCATCTGCCTCCAATGGGTCATCTTCAATAGTCAATCTCTTAAGCGTTGGAATGGAAATGATGAGAGTCTTTATATTCTTCCATCCACAATTCATTAAGGCCAACTCTTGAAGCACCAGGCAATTAGAAAATAGGTTTTTTGTTGATTTGCCATCAGAAAATACAAGGGCGTCAAGTGCCAAGGTCTTGAGGCTTGAGAAGTAAATAAAACTAGGAGTTTTCAAAACGTGGTCCATAAATAACCTGAACACAAGTAGAGACTCAAGTAAAAAGGCAACACGGCATCACAAACTGCGTTCTAACTGATAAGTTAAGATCAAGCTCTTGAATGTTGTGCCTGACAGCAGCAGAGATCCATGAATTAAGACGAGAAGAACTCACAGGCCCAAGAATATTCAGATGAAGTCTTTTAATATCTGCAGCATCGTGAAGAAAGAGAACTCTATCCACGAAATCCAAGAACCTCTGACCCATTAGACACTGATCTTCCTTGTCAGTATCATTTCTCCGGCCAGACCAACAAGAAATATCATCCAAATTGATGTCCGAAATAGAAGTACATAAGTATTGCCATCGTCTCGATAATATAGAACTTCGTATGGAGTCTTTGGTTGAAAGGAAGGAGATGATGTGATGGAGAACATTGTCCGGCAAGCTGCTGATTTTATCAATTCCCTCACCAAAAATCTGTTCTCCAGACAACTTTGGATGCTTGGAGGAAGGTAGCAGAACAGCATCATCCATTTTTCCTTGTCTTTTTCAGTCACCACCTAATAACAGGGATACAAAGTCGATGTAGAGAATGACTCCATGAGATCGATTATCTCATGATGGAAAATCTATAGCACTCAGGACAAATGGAAAATAAACTTGCAAAACAAGTGTACTAGTAAAAAGGTAGATTTTTCGTGAAGCCCAAACCGAGTACTGCATAACAGCATGAGGGGCCTTCTCTATGTTTTCAATCAGGATTATGAAAAAGATAAAAGCTAAATGATATGCATTCTCATTGTCCTTTTCTATAGAAGTTGTTTAACATATTTAGATGGAGGGCCACATTGAAACACTCCTAATTTATGCTTTTCATTGTCTACATTAGGAATGCAGAGACCAAAATGAAACTTCTCTAGTCCAATTTAACTTAAAAAAAAGAAATACACATGCAATTAACAAAGGTGCATTTCCAATTTCCATATGCTCTATTTGGATAGATATGGATTCCAATGAAGGGTGCCTGACATTACTATAAAGAATGGGGATCTGTTGCTGGGAAAAAGTAGAGGGTCTACGACTCTACGTCACATTGAACCCCTTTAGGGAGAGGGAAAGGAAGAAGTGAATCAACTGATACAAGCAAGCACAATAGATTGTCAATCCCACAGCGGCGGAGGGAATTCATGCCTAGTGGGGCCTCGTCACAACACTCTAACTTCTAGTTTTATTGTTTTCCTTTTTAGTTTGATTTATAACCTCTTACGCATTGATCATCGATTGTCAATTCAAGCGCAGTGGTCGTAGAAGTGGGTTTCGATTCAGTTTTTAACTTTCATTTTTCTCATTTTTTGAACAAAAAAGTGTTCTTAAACATATCGATATTCCATGAACCTGATTTTTAGAGTTGTTGATGGTCTCGCCAAATTTTATTTAGCGAACGATTCCGTTAATCAAATAGACCAAGAAAAGGCCTTTACAAGGCTGGACGGTCTAGTCCTGCAAGTGGCCTGGAGAGGATCCCAATCCTTTGCCTCGAGGCCTTCAAATTTGCTCCTTACCCTCCAAAAGTCACAAGGTGAGCCTTTCGCACTATTTTTACACATTTCATGTGAGGCATACACGTTTTAGTAACACATGGCCTATAGATATTCACACTCTCATCCTCCCTCTCAACCTGTTAATCTGTTCTTGAAGTGAGAGAGTACCTATTTGGGTTTCTTTTTCCCATAAAAATTAGTGTACAAGTATGTTAACATAATTCAAGTTTAGTGAAGTTTTTATGACTTTAGTTAGCATTGTGATAACTCACTCACTTTGTTAGTCTTAAAAGTGGAGAATTATCATTTGCGAAAGTTGATTTAAATTTCGAATGAGTTTCATAAGCCAACAGTAAGAGGTCAAGATCTGAGAACATGCGCACATTCACTCACTGCGCCTCTCTTTCTCCCTTCCCTGGCGATATAGACATCCAAGTTCATCCAAGAGTATTCTTGGATATGGCATTCTAGCAATACAAGTTATGCAACACCAGGGATTCATTTCCTTCCATGTGTTGAATTCCCCAAAGTTTCTTCATATCTATAATTCTAGTAAATCTTGCGTTTGTTGAGGAATTTGTGAAAGAGAGGAAAGAGAAAAAACATAGGAGTATAAACATAAGTAGAATAATCCCAAAGGGTTGGGAAAGTGGGATTGAGAAAGTAACAAGTGGTTGACCAAGAAGTCGCATGTTCGAATTCTACGGTGGTTAACAAGTGGTTGACCAAGAAGTCTATTTCGATAAATTGTTTTTGCCGCTTGGGTCGAGTGGATTATGGGTTTGCTATCTTGGGTATCTTTTTCAAATGTGGTTATACTCCAAACGTGACTACCTTCACCACTCTAATAAACGGGTATATCTTAGAAAGTAAGACTTCTGAGGCTATGAAATTGTTCGTGAGGTTGGAGAAAAAGGGAGAGATCAAACCCGATGAAATCACATACGGGACAATCATAAAAGGGCTTTGTAAAATAGGTGACACTGCAATGGCTATACAGTTGCTGAGGAGTATGCAAAAATGGAACTTTAGGCCTGATGTGGTGATGTATAGCACAATCATTGACAACCTTTGTAAGGACGGAAACATAGATGATGCTTTGGGCCTGTTATCAGAGATGAGAGGCTGGGATATTATGCCTAATGTGATCACCTACAGCTCTTTGATTGATGGCTTATGCAAATCAGGTCGAGGGAAGGATGCCACAAGATTACTAAGTGACATGGCAGAGCAAAACATTTCCCCCGATTTTGTAACCTTTAATATGTTGGTAGATGCATTGTGCAAGGAGGGAAGGACCGAGGAGGCGGAGGGCATACTCGAGATCATGATTCAGAAAGGTGAGAAACCCAATGTTGTCACTTATAATGCACTGATGGACGGATATTGTTTGCAGGGCCACATGAAGAAAGCAAAAGAAATTTTCAACTCCTTAGTTGATAAGGGCTTTGAGCCTAATATCTTTAGCTATAATATCTTGATCAATGGTTTCTGCTGTGAGATGAATATGGACAAGGCCATGCAGCTCCTTCATGAAATGCCTTGTAAAGGGTTAAAACCTACTACTCAAACGTACAACACCTTGTTAAAGGGGCTGCTACTTGTAGGGAGATGTGATGCAACAGATCATATATTTCATGAGATGATGTGTAGAGGACAAAATCCTGACATTATAACTTACACAATCTTGTTAGACAGCTTCTTTAGGAACCAGAAAATCAGCAAGGCAGTAGAGGTGTTTCGTTCGATGCAAGATCAAGGAATAGTTCCTAATATTGTTGTTTACACTATCCTCATATATAACATGTGCAAAGCTGGGAATATTGAAGATGCTCGGAAAGTTTTTAATTCCATTTCAGCTAAAGGTTTGAAGCCCAATGTTAAGACTTACACCGCAATGATTGGTGGACTTTGCAACGAGGCCTTGCTGGATGAAGCAGAGGAGTTACTCAAAGGCATGTACGCAGATGATTGTCCACCCAATGCAATCACTTTTAATATATTTGTTCGAGCATTCCTCGACAGGGGTGATATGCACAAGGTTAAGATATTCCTACAAGAAATGATCAATCGAAATTTCAAAGTGGATGCATCTACCATGGAGGGTTTACTCACAGTTGATGGTGAGGATGGGGAAATTTTTAGAATGATTCAGGAGCTCGTGCCAAGGGATGAAAAAGTGGTGTCTTGAAGTGGAAGGAATTACTTGAAGTTGTCGAAGATGGGTACTTGTACCATGTTTGAGATGTGTAGGTGTCCTCGTCAAGTTCTTTTGTTGTCAAGTGCTTCTGCAATCTGAGCTGCAGCTATTTTTTGTTACCTCGTTCAAGTTGTTGCATTGGGTGTCCTTTTCCAAGAATCTGTAGGCATCATTTGTCCAGAACCCTTAGCTGCTGTACACCTTGACTCTACGATGAACTTTGTAATTGACTATAATTGAGAGCAATGAAAGACCATCATGGAGATTAACAAACTTGTTGAGGTATGACTAACAGCTATCATTCTTAGTATGTCGGTTTTTCTGGATTGAAACAAATTCTGCACTTGCTTGTGGCCAAAGTCATTGAACGTTTTGTTTTGGAGATCACTAATAGTTCTGCCTCATTTATTAGTAGAACCATTCTTGGGGGTTTGTTGATGTATGAGAAAAGCTTTACGATATTGGATAGATGCAATTTAATTTCCCGCTCTCCAGTAATATCCTTGTACTCTTATTGATTTGGTGTTCACTTCGAATTTCTTGTTTAAGTCCTTCTGTTACTTTTTGTGTCCGGATTTGAGTTTGCCTTTAACAAGCCTTTTTTTCAAAAATAAAATAAAATTGAAATGCAGCTAGCAGTTTGCGTAGTTTCTTTAACTACCAGAGCGGCAGCCATTCCAAGGCTTTTATGCCACCATTCAGGCCCAGATAGATGTTAATCAACACACAGATGGCAGGCTAACTACGTATGTTGTCCACCTCGCCTTGTCGTACATCTTCCCTTGGATAGCCAAGTTCGTGGGTGGCAGAAGAACCTGTTGCAAAGCAATTATTTGAAACAATGCAAGAGTTGGGTGTTTCCCCGTAGCTGAGAATTATTCAATTTCTTCACCATAGTCTTTTGTCCTTTGACCTATCTACCTTGTGGATATACTTGTTGGTTGCCAGAGGTTTTTTGCTGGCATCTTTTGGTCTTCCAAATTGTTTGCTGCGTGAGTTTTTCTGCCATTTGTTTTCAGCAACTGAAATGTGTTTGAAAGAGCTTCCTCAATTCTCTGGCATTTCTTAAACTTGAAAGTAGATTGCACAAGGGGTTGGCTTAGCATTGCCCATTTCATTGAGCTCGAGAATTAGAAGACATAAAGCCATTTATTTTTAATTTCCTACTTAATTCTTTAACCTGATGCCCACAATCTACCAGTAGTATGTGTTCACATAGACACATAGGGAGCCTACTTGAGATTCAAGAGTATTTGTTTTTGCAATCAATCTTACTAGTGCATCAGTTTAGTCTCTTATCTTTGACCATTCCGACCATAAGTTATAAGTGAAACTCCATCATTCTAATAACTTCTTCCCACAGGTACGATCAATCTAACTTCTAGGATATACCTTTGGCTGTGTGGTTGATCATAGTAAATTCCTTATTCTTAACAAGTCTATAATCTCAAACTACTGCAGAAGTTCCCTTGTTTGGATGTTTATGTTGGCCTTGCTCCTCATTTCTAGATTTATTTCTAGAGAATGTTGCTTCTGTGATCCAGAAAAGAAAAAAAATTATTTTCAAAATGGCACTTGTCTTTAGTTTTCTGTCTATATGTGCTGTTTTGAACGATTTCAAGAACTATTTCATCGTTGTCTACAAGCCAAAGAAATTGGGACTCAAACTTTTTGAATAGATACCATTTTATAACTTTAAGGTTGAGAAGGGCTGCAAATCACTTGAGAAGATGGTGCATACCCCGTCTCTAAGGTCGGACAGTCCACATTATAATAACTAAATTCCTCAGATGTGATTAGTCAACAAGATAGAAAGTTGAGAGGTCTACCAGTGGTCATGGACAAGATTTGATCTTGTTTGCTATGTATGTCATTCAGTTCCGAAACTCAATTGTTGAGCATATGATTCTTCTCAACCTTTACTATGGACTAGTGATGGGGATTGTGTCGGGGGAACGATCGATGTCAAACAGAGCAACTAAAGTTAATAGATAGTGCCATTGTTTGGAAATGATAATAGAGGCAACTAGTGGTGTCCATTTGTAGTATTGCTCAAAGGAGAGAAAACTGAAGCAAATAGAGATTCGAAGACCTTCCTTATGTCCATTATTAATACATCATATTGCAGGTAAAGTATACCGTATCGCATGAAATAAGGGGAGGTAAACCAGCGAATGATTGATACTGTGGTGGATATCAGTGAAGAAGTTGTTGATTCAAGATGCGGGACACCTGAAACTGAAGGTGGTCAAGGAATTATTGTCAGGTGCTCTTTTAATGCTGTGTCCATCAATTCTGACGTGACGTCAAACCATGTTTCAGCTGTAATGGTGTGTTTTGTAAACATACTGTCGCATGAATTGATTATCAATTTTGTGTTTCGTCGTCGTAAATACTTTTTGTGCCTTTGTGGCTATGCGGCCGCTTCTCAGTCCCTTATTGTTACTCGTTCCAAGGAATTATCCAGATTGCTCCCCTGTACTCCTAGACAAGTTACCCGCAGAAGTCAGGTGAGAGATGGCATTAGGGTTGTATTTCATATGCTAGTCATTCTTGTCATTCATTTGGGAAAGCTGTAGGCATCACTTGCCTAATTCTTTCTATACTAGTGCGACATGGTCCCCAGTCCAACATACACGGTTTTTCTAACTAAAAGTTAAATAATTTTATTGCATCGGGGTGTGATTCTTATGCGAAGCATCTACGTTTGGTATCCGTTTGTTCTTTACTTCTTTATTGTTTGAAGCAGTTCTATGAAGGCATCAGGACAGGTGTAAACAATGTGGATATGTATACAAAAAACAATGTCCATCTATAAATTTGTTCGTCCATAAAATATAAATTTGTTCGTCCATAAAATCAAGAAAAGAGAATGTAGGTTTTCATAATTTACCAGTTAAACAAACAGGAAAGGGATATCAAGAAAAGAGAATGTAGAGCTTCAGGTATCATAGGTTACTCAGCGTTGAGTTCCTCTTTTGGTAGAGAACGTAGAGCTTCAGGTATCATTGGTCTTCCATTGGAGAGTTTTTATAGATGAAGATGCACTTCCATGTGTTCTAATCAATGTTTTGAAAGGCTAAGTTGAGGCTCGCATCTAGGCTGTGGTAGGAAAAAACTCCTCGAGGCCTTCAAATTTGTGCCTTACCCTCCAAATGCCACAACGTGAGCCTTCACACGATTTTTACACATTTCATGTGAGGCATACACGTTTTAGTAACACATGGCCTATAGACGTTGGCACTCTCATCGTCCCTCTCAACCTGTTAATCTGTGGTTGAAGTGAGAGAGTACCTATTTGGGTTTCTTTTCCCCATAAAAATTAGTCTACGAGTATGTTAACATAAATATTTTCAAGTTTAGAGAAGTTTTTATGACTGTAGTTAGCATTGTGATGACTTTAGTTAGCATTGTGATAACTCACTTTGTTGTAATTTTACTTATTTTATGTTTTTTTAGAGTCAAAGCTAAAATTCTTAATGCTTATGCCTCTCGTTACGAGGAGGGATAAAACGCCTTGCAGTGTGCATTCGCCTCTAAAACATAAGTTCTAATTACTTAAAAGTGAGCGTAGATTTGGTCTTGTAAGAGAACTGAAAAAGTCAATCCGTTACTCTGGTTTATCCCAACTTGATAGTGTTACTCAGCGAGTGATACACATACCATTTTATTGTATCTATTTGGTTTTCCTGCTATATTTCTTGCTTTCCTACGCTTTAATATAGTTTTGGTAACAGTTCTGGATATGAAGATTTATCAGGAAAAGCAAAGTCAAAGCTCAGTGTCATTATGCGAAATCTTTTGCAACCGATGTCAGTTGGAGACATAGCAAAGTGTTGGGATCTTTGTGCCCAGGAGGATGCTCAGCTGAATGGCGGTGGGAACTTCAGTTCAACCTATGAGACGTGGGAGAACCACCTCAGCACTGCTTGATTACTTATATGCCTTTCTAAAAGATAATATGACCGATACAAGTTAAGCAGGAGAGTAGGCAAAATCAGCAAGCATATGTCATGGCTCAAAATTTCGTGAAAGCAACCACAGGTTATGCGATTTTTTTTTTGCAAGTTTTGCACTTTGTTTTTGTTTCAACCCCTCGAGGAAGCTTAATCAGACATACTTATACATCTATTTTGTGAAGATTTTCACTTGTAGTGTCGGATTTTTGGTTTTCAATCTGTGTAGATTGATTTAGTGCATATCCGAACTCTGTATGCAACCCAGTGAATTCAGACCTTCTAACGAAGCCAGTTCATTTGAATCATTTTCTAGGCTTATCGAATTTGAATGATTCTTTTGCTTATGCTGTGCCCTATCGAGACTTGTAACCGTAAACTTCTTCAGGTTTTGGTGAGGCAGAGGATGCCTCTCAAGCTTAACAGCGGACAGTAACATGTTTTAAGTGTGGCCTATGAGTCTATGACTCTCGTCCTGTAAATAACGTGCCGAATTTCTGCAAGTTATCTTGGTAGGATAACTGAATTTGCTGTAGGGTTTTCCTACCAGCTCAGCATATATGTTCGAACTGGGCGTCCGAGTTAGCTTATGCGGATCTTGACTGATCTCTCGTGACCAATCTCACTATCCACTAGTAGGAGTCCGATTAAAACCGATGACTGACTTCATAGTTGTCAAAATTTGTACAAAGGAGTGGAAACTGGAAACCATCACAAAACATTCAGCAATTAAAATTCAAGATTTATGCTTGTGTGAAATGGAATTCTCCCCGCAGAGGTAACGTGAGGAGAGGTAGTAGACGCACCATTGTCCCAGCTCTGTTTGGAAGTTGTGGAAAGAAGTGGAAAAGAAGAGAAAAAAACATTAAAAAAAAAAAGGAGAAATGAGAAAGAATTATGGAGAGTACTCCCTCCGTCCATAAATAAATTATGCATTCATGGAAGAGGGGAGAAAAAAAGTACTCCAGGACCCATAAATAAGTGTCCCACTCTCTCTCTTGTGTCATTTTTTAAGTAAAAAAAGTAAGTGTTTCTGTGTATCATTTTTTGAATTTTTGTACCGAATTAAAGTATTTATTTGAAAAATAACACGATTTTTCATAATGGACACTTATTTAGAAATGGATGGAGTAGTTAATTTTCACTTTGTTTTCCTCCCTCATCATTTTCCTTTATCCTTCTACCTGGAAAGTGGTAACCAAACAAATAAAAGGAATTTTTTTAATTTTCCCTACTCTTTAACTGCTTTCCCCAACTTCCAAACATTACTTAAGTCACATAATGTGTGAAAAAATATCATGAAGATATTTTAAAATTAAGAAAATTTGTGAGAACAAAGATTGAGAGTAGGAGTGTTGACCACGAATTGAGAACAGAGAAAAAGATCCCACCGAAGATATGTGACCTAACTCTCTCACACTAACGAACTAGTAGATGTCCACCATTTTATGGACCACATTAGGGTATAATTTTTGTTTTTGAATAACCTAAAAGCATCTGCAATCCTCACTTTTATTTTCTACCCAAAAATAAAAAATTGAATAAAAACTCGAAAATCTCATCTCCAATGTCATACCTTTTTTCCTACCCTTTTTTATTACCCAAATAAGAGAAACCCAAAACCAAACCCTTGTTCTCAACACATCTTCAGTTTCTTTTTTCCCAATATGCCATTATGATTCAGATTTTGAAGGGAAAAAATACAAAAAAAATCATTACATTTTCTGTAAAATAAGGCTCTGCAATTGGAATAACCAAATAGAGTTTTGGCAAAAATTTGGGTTAGAAAACTGACTAGATATTCTCTAATTGAGAGCATCTCCAGCCCTTAACTTAATTTGGGTAGGAGCATCTCCAATTTGAGTTTTTGCCCCAAATTTGTTTATTTTTAAATATCCAATGAACTAAATATAAATAAGACAGAGGAGAGGATCAGCTCTGGCAAACTTCGGCGAAGCTCAATAGCTGTTGCAAAGCTCCAATCAAAAGGGTTTAGGTTGCTTCAAAAAAGCTCTGGCGCTAATTGCAAAGGTTCTGGGTTGTTCCACGAAACTCTGTCTCTGGCAAATCACGGGCGACTAATCGAAAGGGTCTAATTTGCTCCGGCAATGGTCTCTCAAAGTAGCTGTGAATAAAACGGGTAAGGCTTTCGGCTTCTCAAACTTGGAGATACAAAAGGCTAAAACCCCAAAAATGGGCATTGAGATAATTTTTTTTTTTTTGGATACTTTTTCCTAAATTTTAAATTTGAGTCTCAAAGTAGGAAAGTATTGGGTGATGCCATTGACAAATTCATTCCTGTACAAAATTACAAATAGCCAAGGACCAAATTGACAAATTCCTTTCTGTACAACGTTCGAATTGACGCAGTCTTCAGGGCGAAGCAATTCCAATTGCAATTCAACCAAAGCCAAAAAGCGTCCAAAAGAAGCCTAGCCTTCATCGGCCGCCGTCATGGCACCTCCACCATTCTTCCACGGCGGCTCACCACCACCACCGCAACCACCACCGTCAAACCCCTCACAATACATCCAACAGCTCCTAAGCAACCTCCTCTCCCAACGCGGCCCATCCTCCCTCCCTTACTCCGAGGACTCCAAATGGCTCATCCGTCAACACCTCGTAACCCTAACCGAGATCTACCCCAGCCTCCAGCCCAAAACCGCCGTCTACACCCACACCGACGGCCGATCAACCACCCTCCTCCAGGCCGACGGCACCGTCCCGATCAACTTCCAGTCCACCACCTACAACATCCCGATCGTGATATGGCTCGTCGAGCCCTACCCCCGCCACGCGCCCCTCGTCTACGTCAACCCCACACGCGACATGGTCATCAAGCGCCCTCACTCCTTTGTTAACCCCTCCTCCGGCCTTGTCTCAGTACCGTACTTGTCGAGTTGGGTCTACCCTAGCTCCAATTTAGTCGATTTGGCTCGGGATTTGGCCCGTTGCTTTGCCCGTGATCCGCCCCTCTACTCCCGCTGTCCCCCCTCTCCAACCCCTAGTTTCGCCTCCTCGAATGATTCCGTATCGGGACGCTCCAATCCAAACCCCAACCCTGGTT
>JAXBDA010002832.1:5788-39202 GCA_036023075.1 Gaultheria prostrata | reverse complement strand
CTTTGACGACCTCACGGTTTTAAAAGGTATTGTACAAGGTAGGGTCATAATCTATTAATATAGCATTGAACATTTGCATTCAGCAAGATGGGCTGTTACAAAACCTGAGAATATCTATGATTCAATATTACATTTCATGCAAGTGGTGGTTAGCTCATGCGGTAAAGCTCTTGAACGCCCTACACTCCATTTCGAGATCGAGTCTCACTCTCACCTCCCCCCATGTAATAGATTAGGTAACGAATGATAAAAAAAAAAAATACATTTCATGATGGTGTGGAGCCCATACAAACACATTTTCACATCAGCTGAGATTGAATTGATCCAAGGGTTCATATTATTTTGATATTCGGTAATTTCCAAGGCAATATAAGTTATCTCTTGGCCAAAAGGAGAAACCTTTCGTATTTCTACCCAATATAAATCTACCATTTGGCTATAATTTTATTTTCGTATTGCCAGCAAGGAAAACTCTCTCTCTCTCTCTCTCTCTCTCATTCCAAATTGATTTTTGTTTTTTGATAAGCATAAGAGCATTACGTTTTTTAAATGTGAACCATTTCAGTGTTTGGTGCTTTCATAAGCATATACTATAAAGTATAAACTAAGGGGTTCAATCTGGCTATGGCTAACAGAGCCGGCTCTGACTTTTTGGAGGCTTAAAGCAAAATTTAAAAGGAGGCCTTTTTCAAAATCTTAATGAAGAACACGTGAGTAGGTAAATTACACTTTCAAAGACAAATACTACTATTCATCAATAAGAAATAACTCTAAAACAATAACCAAACATTTCAAGATTTCAAACTTGCTACTTAAATATCATTAATCCTAAAGTTTTTAAAAAAAATTCCTAACCTTCCAAGATTTTAGAAGTATCATCTAAATATCAATTTTCTTGCAGTTTTAGCAGCAAAAGTACTAATGATGTGCGAACAATCAATCTTATCCGCCATCTCATGCTCAATAGATAGAATGAAGAGTCCAATTAACCTGTCTTGTTACATAGTTGACCGAAGGAACGACCCAATCAACTTCAACTTTGTAAAGTTTCGTTCTCCAGTAGCAACTATAACGGGAACAGTCAATAGTACTCTATAGTCAATATTACATATTTTTTGGCACTATTACAAAAGATACCTAGGGGTACTAAAATATGGGGCCCTTAAAATTCGTAGTTTTTTGGGGCCTAAATCGGCCGCAACGCTCGCTTTAGCTCAGGGCCGGCTCTGATGGCTAATATGCATGTTTTTTTTCTTATTTCCGAAGCAGTTTAGCCCTGATGATATTGTAAAGTTGGAGTTAGGTATATAATTCTCTCATTGCATTGGAAGGAGGCCTTGCTCCCGGCCACTATCAATCGTCGATGCAAAGGAAAATTGTAATTTGTGATTCTTTCGAAAGAAGCTTTCACCCATGCCTCTGTACTCTTGCTGATCAGGCATGCATGCACATTACGTTAAATTCAGTTGATGTTTTAACAAATTTGCAAAAACCGTTAGAACCCGAAGCCAGTCCTTTCAACAGGCGTATTTGTAAATGAAAATTGAGTCGCTCGTGAATTGTTCGAGACTCTCAACTTTTTTTTTGATCGATCGGCAACCGTTCGAGACTCAACTTAATTGGTAAAGACTTGTTTGAGTTCGATTCGGGTAATAAACGAATCAAATCTGAATATAATAGTATTCGGCTCGATTAGGCTCGCGACTTGAAGTATAATACACAATGTCATTAGAATTTCGCATATAACCTTGAAATGAACATAATGAAAATAACTTGTATATGTATAAACTTTTGAAAGTACCATAAGCTTAAATTATGATTTTAATAATTTTAGATATATAATATCATATTTATGCACACAATAAAAACTTTATTTGAAGATGTAGATTTGTGTGAGAGCATAATTATATCTAATATTTTTTAGCTCGTTAATACTCGTGAACTTAGGCAAATTCGGCTCGAGCTTGACACGTGGAATTCGATTAAAAACTTAACAAGTAAACTGAACAAATAAAAAATCAGGACAATCACTGCTTTGGGATTTCCTAAAACCAAAATCTAAAGGTAGAATTGAGGGGCCACTGCCCACTGGGATTGGCTTGCGTTCTGCGAACAGCTGAAAACTCGCCGACTCGTAGCTTCACAGGTCCTTTTGGCTTTATCTATGTACGGCTTTGCATTTTCTGATATCCAAGAGACCAAGACCGCTCCTCAGATCTTACGCACACGGAATTGGGATCCTATAGTGCGGTGCACTTTTAGGAATCTCGTAGTACACCTCCACACTACAGGGTTTTAGGGTGGCCAAAATTACATTGTTTTGGGTGTGTAAAGGTTTAGAATCACAATATTTTCTCTCTCTTGGGTCGATTATGTCAAGTTTAAAATTAATATTTTTATTTTTTGTGGACCTTTTATAAATCTAGAAAATTATTTGTTACTTTAAATTTGTGCAAGACAACATTAGCTAATAAAATTCATCTATTTTGTACAAATATTAGCTTTTACAAAGTGTCTTTAGACAAGGACATTCAATAGTACTATTGTAGGTGTGTTTTTTGAGAAACCCCCTCTATATAACAAGTGGTATAATTTAGAATTTCTAAACATAATTGGTAATTTACACATGTTGACTCTTATTTTTATACACTCTAACCCCCTTCTCATCTCGAACGGGCATTAGTTTTACAAAACCGAATGAAGCCCCAAAATTAAGAAGTTTACAAATGTATTTAATTGTAGACTTTTTGTTTTTGAGAACAAGGTTTTAGGAGGAAAAATTTATACTCCTAAAAACAAATAAACCAACCCCTATCTAAAATAAGTGACTTTTATATTCACGTATAGAAAAAAACAAAAATCAAAATTGATTTTAAAGAAAATAAACACTCACTTAAAAATGCTCACATTTTGGAATTCAACAAATAAAACTAGGTTAAAATGACGTAGTTTTGAGAAATTAAGTAGAGGTTTTCTCTTTGCACACCCAAAATGACGTAGTTTTGGCTGCCCTACAACCCTGTAGTGAGGAGGCGCACTACGAGACCCCGAATCCGTTGCACTACAGGTTGAAGTATAGCATCCGAGTCGTTCATCGTGCAATTAATGGTCCTGATTTCATCTTGTTACTCGCATAATTTGCGGCATCCAAGCTGATGATCTTGGTAATGTTATTTGCAATTAACGGTTCTGATTTCATCTCGGCAATGGACGCCGCACTATAGGGTTGTAGTGCGGCTCCGCACTACAGGATCTCCGGATCCGTCCAAACACGACTTTCTAATGAAGGTGACAGGATACCATTCTATTTTAGAGAAGATTTTGGTTGAATAGAGTATGGGTGATATGGTACTTGTGCGGCACATTCAGGCCGTCAGAAAATGCAACCAACGGTCCGGATTGAAACACACCTTTTCTTGTTTAAAAATCCATTCGGCATTTCAATCCAAGCCGTCGGTTTCATTTTTGGACAGTCTGGATGTACCGCACGGATACCACGTAGTACCTTCCCCGTCCCAAAATATTCTCCTATTTTAGGGATCTAAATAAGATTCCACGACAGGAAAAAAAAAAAAAACCTTAAAAAAATTGCTTCTGGTAGCCAGAGTTATTCAATTGTGGCGTTACATTTATCAGACGGGTGACGGCTATCAATCCGAACATCTTTGTCGATAGGAATACTTAAAATTAGTTTTTTGATGTTTTAAATATATAAAGTCATATTTTGATTTAAAAAGCTGGAATTATTTATTTAGGTAATTGATTTTTGTAGCTACAAAGAGAAATGAAAATATAGAAGAAATATCGAAACCCTAATAAGACCTAAAAACTACGTCATTTCTACTTAAGCTAGGTAATCATTGTTGAACTTGTAAGTATGCCTGTCATGTATGTTATTCCACTTTCATGCATAGTTAAATTTTTTGGTTTAATAAAAGATTAGGAAAATAAATATTAAATTTTTTTTTTTTACCATTGGGAGGAAAGAATGAACCACCTGCTTCTAAAAATCACTATCAAAGTAATCCGATATGGAATCAGTGATGTGTTTGGTTAGGTCACGATCGTACGTAGTACATTAAAAAATTGCTCATCTAATCATTGAAAATGCTACAAAAATCACACATGAACAAATTCCAGACTGCAAACATCAAAAACATGCAAGGGACTAAAGGCACCAAATTAACCCCACAAATCATAGGACACATTTCAACATCATCAAATACCTGGGTTTTTTAGGGCTCCACTGGTCACAAGAGCAGACCCTTCTGTTCCACCCTGAACCATCAAAGAAAATGACCCTAGCATGGTTCTTTTTTATAAAAAAATTGTTTTGGTACATATTAGCTATTTCTTGATAGAACCAAAATGACAACAAAAAAAAAAACTTGAAAGAAAAAAAGGTTGTATGTCTATGTATACAAAAGTGACGCATCGATGGCCTGATATTTAAGCACTATGTATGTAGTACTTTATTTAGCGAGTAAACTAAACAAATAAAAGATTGGGACAATTTAGGTTGTGGAATCAGTTCCCGGCAAAGCACACCCAAAAAACCCCGGCAAACGTAGCATCCAAGTGCAACAACCAACCGCAAAAAACAAAAGCCTTGAATTCCATCACCAAGCGCACTTAACACCCTTCTAGTTTCATTGAAAAAGGAAGAAGAAGAGAAGAAAGAAAAGGTGTTAATGGAACTAACTAAGCTATCATTAAGGATTTTTTTTTGCATGCTTAAAGATTAATTTGTGGGACTTGTTTTGCATTAAAAGTTTACCCAAAAAAAAGGTGTTAATGGAACTAACTAAGCTATCATTAAGGATTTTGATCAGAAGAGTTAAAAGTCATCAAAACGTGAATCCCGTGGAGAAGTCTGTCATTCCAAAAACAAACTTTATAAATCACCACCAATATGTCAAAAAGCATTTCCAAATCTTTATTTATTTTACCTACTCAGGAAAAAACCTAACCCTAATTAAGGCGCAAAAATTTTTCTGTGAAATCTTTCAGCTTATAATTAAGAAATATATATAAAGAATGCAGTCGCGGTGCTAGGTTTTGGATTCGGCGGAGGCTATGATATAATTTTCAATTTCTTACTAGAATATCAAAAAATTCAACTACCAATATCTGTATATTCGGAAAATAAAATACAAACATTTTCTAAGATTGATCGATCATATACGCTCCAAATTAGAGGAAAAAGGTCTAATTATAGATCGGGGAACCCCAAAAGTTCTTTCAAAACCCGTAAAATATCCAAGCTTGATCTAAAATTTCATACATTACAACCCCATTGCTTGAGAGAAAATCATCCTTCGCTTTTGTACCAAGCTTAGTTTTGATAATCTTTTACGGTAAAAGAAAAATCATTCCTTTTAGTAGCACACACAAAAGATATATACTTGCACACATATAAACTCTGATAATGGCCAAAAAGCTCACACAAGTGCAGAGCGTGTGAGAAACTGAGCATGTTCATTGCTTTAAATATTTTGTAGGTCCCTCAGTCATTATAAGAGTTCCAGTGCAAATAAATGTATCTTGATGTGTCTCTCTACAATTTTTTTATTTTTTTTACTAAATCTATCCATCTTCAGGGTCCTTGTTAGACCCGTGAGGAATAGTCCGGTTAACTTGCTCTCCACGTAATTGATTAGGTTTGATTTTTAGGGTCACTATATATATATAGCTAAAACTTTCCATCCACACCCTTATTTACGGACCTACGTCCGGACCACACTTTCCGGATCAAATTTTGACGATCCGAACCGTATACACGTTTTATGAAAAACTGATCCGATCAAGCCCTTCCCGGTATTTTTTTTTTAACGAATCCTCGCGGTGGACCTTAAAAACTCATTTTAAACACATCTAACGGTTCGGATCGTCAAAATTTGGTCCGGAAAGTGGGGTCCGGACGTTAAGCCCGTAAATAAGGGTTTGGATGGGAAACTCTTCCTATATATATATTTCTAAACATACCCATCATCAGGGTCCTTGTTAGGCCTGCAAGGAATAGTCCGGTTAACTTTCTTTCCACATAATTGATTAGGTTTGATTTTTATGGTCACCAGATGAAAGAGAGAGAGTTTTCCATGTTTTTTTTCCTTACAGTGAGAAGGTATGAGAAGCCATTAATCACCCATTCACCCTACTACTCGATCTATTCTACTACTCCAGAAAAGTGAGCTGTTTGCGTCTAATAATAAGTCGCTCTCTCCCCCCTATTTTAGTTTGTACTTGCTTTTCAGGTAATTTGTTGAAAGGTGGTGCACACTTTTGAATTCCAAAACCCAACCACTCCAAGCTGGTACAGTAACAAATGGATCGAAGGGAGATGGCTTTAATACCAAGAATAATCAGATGATTATGAAGTCCAAGAGAAGTAAATATTAAATTCCAAAAATCAGAAATAGTTATTTAATGGTAAAACATTCAATAACAAAGACAAGCCAAGTGGGTTATTTTTTGATGTGCCACTGTCATGAAAATAGAAAGTTGTTATGGTTGCATCATAGAATGCCATATGGATTGGAGTCCACTATGTCTTACCGACATAATTATCCATTCATAATATATTACATATAATTATAAACTCCAAAAGTTATATACTACATAGTAACACGAAACAAATAGAAGGGTAAGATCCACAAGTACCAGCTGAGAAGTTCCAAACATATACTACAGTATATAAGTGTGTATTTAGATAATATTTCAACTAAAAAATAAATAAAAGAGATAAAGATATAAAGAAAAGGAGATAAATAAATAAATAAATAAAAGAAATGAATTAATATAAGTAACTTAATTAATTGATTAGGGAGGGCTGGGGGTATTTCGAGAAATAGAGGTGGGGCCGGCGGGGGTTGTGTGTCAGAGGAGGGGGGAAAATAAAATTTCTTGGAAAAATTATGGGTCCAGTTAAAGATTTTATGCTCTTCTACTTGCTTTTAGTGTGTATTCATATGGTCACACTTTTTACATTTGAATTACGAGAAACAATTATTCAAACATCAAATAAGATTGTTTCCCATTTAAGAAAGCTTAGTAACAAAACAATCGGTGTTATAATGAGGTGACACTGTATGAGTGGATGAATTTATATGCTTGCAATCACCAATCGTGCTTTGTCATATTGATAAGTTTTGCTAATGTGTGTATTGTCGTGTTAGTGGACCTGCTACTTATGTGCGTGTGTTGTTGAAGTTGTCATGCTAACATCATAAGGGTGTTATATCACGAACATGGTTATCCACCAGTTTTCACGAGGTGGCATTGAGTTATCATTTTTTTCTACTAAAATGATGTACACAAAAACCCAACCAGAAAAATAACAAAAGTAAAGAAAACAAGTGGTTTAAATCCAAACTTGGCACAACTTTAATGATATCCAAAATATAAACACTTAACATAATATATCCATAAGTACTGTCGTTATAAGGCAAGATAAATAAACAAGGGGGCAAAAATGATAATAAACCAAAACCAGAGAGTCCCATAGCAAGAAAACAACATTATTTGGGACAAAAAAGACAAATGAGTGGTGACTTTGGGCACCCAATGAGAGCACTTTCCCATTACAGCAAAACAAAAAAGAAAAAAGAAAAAAAAAGTATGGTTGATATTGCAGCAACTATCTCATCCATGCTTAAAGATGAGAGAGAAGTTAGAGAGAGAGAAGAAAATGGAGGAGGTTTGAGAGAGGGTTTAGGTCTACCAACTAGTAGTTAGGGATTGAACTCTTGAACCAAACACATCAATCAACAGCAAGAACCAGCCCAAAGCAACCACAAAAAAATACCCATCAACAACAACTAGTAGTAGGAAAAGATATTGAAAGGAAAACAGAAAGAAAACTCTTAAAAACAAAAGAGAAAAATCAAACCTTTAATCTAAAAGTTTGATTTTTTCAAGTAGAGAGAGAAAAAGAAGAAGTGAGCGTGGGGGGGTTTTGTAAAAATCTGACGTGGGTATACGATACAGAAATTACTACTGTACGAGTAGATGAACAAAAGAGTAAAGAGATGATGTTTTTTTGTACTTTGGACTTCAATCTGTAAAGTTCATTTTCTGGGTTTCTCTCTGTTTCCCTTTATAGTGAGAGAGAGAGAGAGAGAGAGAGAGAGTTGGGTATCGGGATCGGTATGTTTTAGCATCGGATTGGAGCCTTTTTGTTCCCCAGAATAGACAACTGTTGCTGGCTTTCAGGTAATTGTTTATATATCTCTGGCTTTTGTTTTCATTATTTTGTTAGCTGCTCAAGAAACAGTAACACCTCTTTCTCTCTCTGTCTCTCTCACTCTCTCTTTCTCTCTCCACTTTGGATGCATGGACTTGGATGGTGAAAAAAAAATTGATTTTTTTTTTTTGGGTATGTTTTTTATGGCTTATTGGATGATGGGTCTTCCTCTATTCTTCTCAAATTTATTTGTATCTATTTTATTTTATTTTTGAGAGTTGTAAAAATTCATATCCTTCCAAGGATGATTTTAAAATCCTATTGTAGTTTTCGCTCTTTTTGGTTGGGTATCTGCTATTGTTTCCCGGGTTCTTTGTTTTTGTTTATGTTTTCTGCTTTGGTTGATTCTTCATGTTTGTTTCAGTTGACTGGTTTCTTGAAATTTGGAATTACACTTAGTTCCCAATTTTTATTCCAATTGATGAAAAGGGCTCTTCTAATACTTGGATTCTTGATAATTGAGTATCTCACTGTTGCAATTTGACCTACAAATCTAATACATACGCGGAATTCCCCATTTTTGTTTTTTTTAACGCATATTTCCATAGGCAGAGTCCATGATTTTCTCTGATTTGTAAGTTATATCCATGAGCTTTTTAAGGCTCCTGTAATTGCTCCTCTTCACCTTGAATTACACAAGAAACGAGTAAGATTTTCAGGAAAGTTCTATATAATTCAGATATAAATTGGACAAAAAGTCCAATTCAAACTGGATTATGCAATTAGAACTGCAATTAGAACTACCAATTTTCAGGAAAATTTAGTTGCCGTTTACATGCCATTTGTTCTTAATTTTCTCCTGTTTTTCTCGTAAAAGAGAGACAGACAACTGATGATAATTGTTAGTGGAGTGTAGGTAAATTAACCCGAGGCATGATCTAAGATTCAAATGGCTACATTTTTCCCTAACTCAAGTGACCAAAGAGAATCTTCTCCAATGATTTATTCAAGGGAATCATTGCCAAGTTCTTATTCAGAAGCACCTGTTATTTCAGCTAATATGATGATGTACATGAACTATCTTTCTTCTTCTGGGTCGGATACGTTGGCGGCGAATTCCCAGCAGAACAGCTGCAATGAAATACCTCCAGTGGGTGATTCTGTTGCTAATCATTTTGGAGGGTCGCGAATTGGGGAACATGATTTTAATGAATGGGGGAACGGTAGAAGTGAAATGTCATTTATGCCCCCAATGGGCGGTGCCACCGGCCTTCTTCAAAGTATGCAGAATTTGCAGGGTCAAGGACTATCCCTTAGCTTAAGCACTCAAATGCCATCAGCAATGCAAATGCCTTCTATGGACTATAGAAATCCTAATTCGGGTTTCTCTGCATTCTTGAGTCCTAATCTGTCAATCTCAGGCGAGGCAAGTGGAAATTCGGATAATATGAAAACGGGTATTTCTCCTTATGAAATGTCAAGTCTTTCAAGAACAGTTCCCAATTCAAAGTACTTGAAAGCAGCTCAGCAACTCCTAGATGAAGTAGTTAGTGTCCGGAAATCTCTGAAGCTTAAGGAGTCTAAGAAAGACCAAATGAAAAGCTCGAATGAAGGTGATGGTGGATCGAAAGATGAAACTTCAAACCCACAACAAGAGTCTGTCAATGACTCCCCTAAAGAGCTTCCGGCAGCTGAAAGACAAGGCCTGCAGGACAAATTGACGAAACTTTTGTCCCTGCTGGATGAGGTTAGTCTCATCTTTGGCGTCATTTGATTGCTTCCCAATTCTCTCATGTATAGCTTGTGTGTTTTTCGGTGTTCCAAAGTCTTAAGTGATTTATGTTACTAGGTTTACAAAGATTTCAGTCTATATAATTAAAATCATAGGTTATTGTCATCTTGGGTTCTGTCAATTGAAATTTTCTGCTCAGCTGTTGTGTATGGTGACTATTTCAAATTAAACATTGATCATATTTTTGCAGGTTGATAAAAGGTACAAACAATATTACCATCAAATGCAGATTGTGGTATCATCATTCGATGTCATAGCAGGAAGCGGAGCAGCAAAACCCTACACAGCACTTGCCCTCCAGACTATCTCCCGCCACTTCCGTTGCTTGCGTGATGCCATAACTGGCCAGATTCAAGTGTTGCGAAAAAACCTTGGAGAACATGATACTTCAGATAACAGCAAAGGGGTAGGAATATCTCGCCTTCGGTATGTTGATCAACACCTTAGGCAACAGAGAGCTCTTCAACAGCTTGGCATGATGCAGCAACACGCATGGAGGCCACAACGGGGATTGCCTGAGAGCTCGGTTTCTATTCTTCGTGCTTGGCTATTTGAGCACTTCCTTCATCCGTAAATCCTCCAGATTATTTCTCTCTCGTTTTTTTTATTTTCTATGTGGTTAATTTCTGAAAGTCTATTGATCTAAATTGGTCGTTTTGTTTTGATTTTTGTGTAGGTACCCTAAAGATTCTGATAAGAGCATGCTAGCAAGGCAGACGGGCTTGACAAGAAGTCAGGTATATAACTTGTATTTATTACCGGGCTATGCATATGACATTGCAAGGATCAATGGATTCCTCGTAGCATACGAATGATAATACGGTTGGTCGAGCTTTGATGTTTTAGTGTACCTGATTTTTGTTTACGGCATCAACACGATACTAATACCGTTGAGATCAACCCCAAGGGGCTGGCAAAGTGGGCATGAGAAGGCAATAAGTGTTTGACCTGTTGACCATGAGGTCGCATGTTCGAATCATATGGAGGCAACCATCCCATATCTTGGGGCCACTGGGGTTGTGCCCGGTCGTTACTTTCAGGGCTCCAGAATTAGCCGAAGTACGCGTAAGCTGGCCCGGACATCCGGTTATCAAAAAAAAAATAATACCGCAGAGATCATATTTTTGGAATCACTTGTAATTGGAAGTTCGAATTTAAGAATAACCAGGAGATATGACGAAGATTTAAGAAACAGCTACAATTCCGTTTTAATGTTTGAGAAAGTGCAGAATCAGTGAATCATATCAGAGAGAACTAAAGCCTGTAAGTGATAGAATGTTTCAAATGTGAAGTCACTATGGCTGAGACAGAATTTTGTATGTTTTCACTCTAGGTATACACTAATCTGTAGTGCCTAAAAACAGTAATTATCTGTTAGTCTTTGATCGTGTCAATTACGCGCCTATCAGTCTTATTCCCATAAACGTATGAGGGTCAAGATCCAGGTGCGACGAGTAGTTCTGTTTGAAGTTTTTGCGACTAGTTCAGTCATGCCGAACAGGTATCTAGATGAGTGTTGCAATGTGGTGAGTTATAGTATAAAGATCGGTTTGAACATGATGAATAATTGCTTTATTCAAATTAGTCGTGGACGATTTGTTGAATCATGGCATTAATAGCGGGCTGAATTGATAAAAGAATATCTGTGAGTATCTCAATAACTTTAAGGAATCTTACGCAGCAGTGAACTATAAATTTCCTTTGCGATATGTTGGTTAGCATCATATTTTGTTTTCAAATTTATGGAGCATGGATCTTACTGATCAAACTTTCTTTGTCCATCTCAGGTCTCAAACTGGTTTATAAATGCTCGGGTGCGTCTCTGGAAGCCTATGGTTGAAGAAATGTACAAAGAAGAAACCGGTGACGCAGAGATGGACTCTAATTCTTCGTCTGAAGGCGAACTTAAAGCAACAAAAGGTGATATCACTGCACCTGAGGATAGGAATGAAGATTTCAAACAAAGTGCAACTTCTGTAGCCACTGAGCGACATGGAACCGGACAATACATCGACTCGAAACTCAATCACATTCCCCAGGTAGAAATGGTGGGAACTGAAACTGGGTATGGGGTATTGAGATCAAAGGGGGAGCAAAGGCTTTGTTTGGATGACAGTAATCTTTTCCAGAGCACCATTGTTCAGTCTGACGAAAGTAACGGGAGGTTTATGATCTCAGAATTGGGGAGCTTCGGAAATGGAAATGGAAATGGAAATGGGGTTTCTCTGACATTAGGACTCCAGCATTGTGAGGGTGGTGGATTCCCCATGACTGTTGATACTCATCACGGTTATGTTACCATGAGAGGGGATGAGGTCTATAACGCTGCACCGTCTTCGGTGGGACCTCAGACAGCGGATTTCGACTGCATGGATTCCGGAAACCGGTCTCAAAGATTCAGTACCTCTCATATGTTCCATGATTTTGTAGCATAAGATATGTTTGATGGAAAAACTGGTTTGGGAAATGATTTTTTGAGCTCCTCTGCAGGGAAGAAGAATAGGGGCTAAGCTTCAAAGGGGTTAGTACCTCTGCATATATAGGAATATCGAACACGGTTGTATTATGACAAAAGATTTGGAAGGTTAGCATATTTGTAAAGATAAGATGCTTATTTTTTGTCATATAGTTGCAGGAATTTGTAAGATATATATATCGCTTCAACGTTGGGATTGAAAATAAAACATTTGATCATCTTGGGTGAAAAGGAGATGTGTACGAGGCAAACTCTTGAGCCCACTAGGGGTTATGCACGGTCATTACCTTGAAAGCTCCGAAATTAGTCGAGGCGCGCACAAAGTGGCCCGGACATCCGGTTATATTAAGACAGAGAGAGAGAGAGAGAGATGTAAGAGCTAGCCACCGGGATTTGGGGCTACTGTATGCCTACCTTGGTCCTTGGCCTCTAATTCTGTTTCCTCTGGCAAATTTAAGGCCGTGTTTGGATCACGAATTAGTGGAGAAATTCATGGCGGGAAATGAAAAGGGTATCCTATGAAGTGGATAAGTGATTTTCCTACCTTCTGGTTTAGAGCTTGTTTGGTTGTAACTAATAGCAGAAATACACCAAATTTATCACAGCAAAAGCATGCAAATCATGCAAATTCCAGGTAGGCACATAAAAATATGGATCAACAGAGTAAAATATGAAACAATGTAAAACAAAGTCGGCATAATTTCAGATAGCATGTATTTCACCACTATACTTTTGCTATAATCTGTTCAATGTACAGAGACAAGTACCCTAAGTTTGGCGGATTGTGAGTATTCACTCACAGCAACATTAGCAAAGATTTAATTAACATCCTAATGGACTTGAACTTTCTTCCTCGACAAAACCTTAAATACAAGACAGTTGATCGCCAAAAGATACAAAACAAAATTGTTCCAAGGGGACCACCCACCGGCACTTCTTGAAAAAACCCTTACTGAGAAAAAAAAAAACACTGCAACATGAAACTCATGCCTCGTATCCACCATTTACCTGAAATAAAGTTGAAGATTTCGGGGGTAATTAATCCACGGTATGTTTCTACTGTTTAACTAGTGAAAAGAGAATAAACTTTGACTAACCTTTTGTACAGAGCTTTTACATCTTCACTTATCTTGGGGGATTCCAAGAACAGATCGCCACAGTCGTTCACATTGACAGTTTTCATTTCAAACTCTCTGTGACCACAATATTCATTCCATTCAAACCACATCTTTGAAATGGACTCCTTTTTAAAGCAACTAGAGTGGTCTTCCTCTTCCGGTGAGTCAGCAGCAACCAACCTGTAAGTGTATACTTTCTTCTCCTGACCTGGTCGGAATGCACGACCTATTGCTTGGCGGGTAACCGACGGATTCAAATGAACATCAAGTATAATGATACGAGAGGCACCAACTAGAGATATCCCTTCCCCACATGCTTTTATCGAACCGAAGAAAACTCTAGCATCAGCGGACGTGTTAAAGCAATCCATGGACCACTCCCTAGTTTCGGAATTGGAATCACCTGTGATCACAAAAATTTCTTTTCCTAGACTCCAGCCCTTCACTTTTACTGCCAATCTCTCCAAAAATTTGAGCGGCAGAAGATACTGGCTGAAAACCAGAAGCTTCTCCCCACCAGATTCACATAACCCTAACAGATTAAGAAAGAACTTTGCCTTCACCCCTTCTCTAACTTCTACCTTTTCTAATATTTGATCCATCTCAGTATCATCGGGTCTCTCTCTTTCTCTAGTTGAAGAGTTCTTGAAGAGGCATCTCAACTGTGGGTGAACGTAAAGTGCACTTCCATCAGAACTGATCTTGAACTTTCTTGCTATCTTTTTCAAATTCTCAACTTCATGCCTCTGTCTAGGGCTGAGATTAAGAAGCACAGTGAAATCAACAAGTCCAGGTAATTCATCAAGGAAGTCTCCCTTGTAAAAATGGAGAACCTTGCTCGTCATTTGTCGCAAGGCTTGGATCACGGATATCTTCCTCCTGAAATCTTCGTCCTTCTGCAGCGTGCACTCTACAGCTTCATAGAAATCATTTTCCAAAACTTTTGCTGTCACATTCTTCCTCACACTGGACACTGTGTTCAAGATTCGCCTGATAATGGCCCGGGAAGTATCCCACCTCATGAATTTAGGACGAACCAGGTCAAAAATGTTGAAGACCTCTTTCACATGATTCTGATAAAGAGTGCCTGAAAGTACAATTTTCCGCGGGGTTCGGACTTTCTTGAGGGAGCTCAGGACATTAGTGTCCTCATTTCTAGGAGTATGACCTTCGTCCAATATGAGAATGGAGGGGCATGTCAACAATAGCTCTTGGCATGCAAGAGAAGTCTTGCTTGTTTCATTATCACATACAATAGCTGAAAATTGCTGATAGCCAAGAAAGAGAACGCTCTTGTGATCTGCCCACTGTTTAAGGACTTCCAGTTGCTGAGAACGATTATCCGCCCTTGCAGAGTAGAAGTCATAGAGCGGAATTTCCTCAATCTGCCATCTTTGGAATTCTTTCTTCCATATAGCCAAGATGCCTCTTGGCAGTACCACTAGTGGTCTAGCATCGGGATACTTCGCAAGAAAACTCTGTATGAAACTTATTATCATAAAAGTTTTTCCAGATCCTGGAGCATGGGCCATGATACAGCCACCTGGATTTTCTACGACCAAGTTACTCACTAGGAAATTGAAGCCCGCCACTTGATGGGGTTTCATTTGCTTCCTATGCCTGGGATGAACAGAGATTTCACTAACTACAAAATTCTGGCCTGATAATTTAACCCCATCATGAAGGATTTCAGCAGGTTCCATGTCCTTCGTATTCCGTGCTTCATAACAGTATGTTCGTGTACTCCTTGAACCCTAAATCAAATGAAGACAGAATATTTCGTCAGAAAAATTCCAAAGGAAAAAAAAGCAGTAGATTCCGACAAAATGTTTTGCAAGGGGAGAAGAATGGACGTAATGAACATATAGAAGTCATTGGGGAGTCGAGGACAAAAACAAAAAATGGAGACAATATGTCAAGTAAACAAATAAATATGAGTAACAATTAGAGAATAAATAAATATTAGTGCAAACAAATACAATGAATGTTTAAGCTTTGTGACAAAAAAAAAAAGGACAGGAAAGTGTGGGTTAAGCAAGTGATTTCAGTTTAATACATACCTTCGCGTACTGGTACTCAATTATGGTTTCGATTCCTCTTTGGATCACACCACAAATTCGACAAACATAACCAAGATCATCTTTCAACACAAAAGTATGGTCACACTCATCTAGCCCCTCTCTGAGAAGTTCATCAGGTAGAGAATCTTCAGCAGTATCCTAAAAGACATAAAAGAAAAGTTTTATAGAGGAAGTTGAAAGAACAAAAACAGCCTTAGTCAACAGTGGTGTCCTGTTTAAGAAACATTTGACCAGCAATTTTCTGTTTCCAATATGGCATATGATAGAATACTTATGCCCCCGTGCCCACATTAAACAGAAGAAACTAGAGCACTGATATCTGAAGTGCGCCTTTCAAAATCCTCCATCCCAAAAACATGCAAATAACTAAAAGGCATAGTGCAAAGACATGGCACTATTTTGCCTTACAAGAAAAGCATCGTACAAGCAAGGCCTATCTCGCGCCCAAAGTGAATTTCAATGAAAATATGACACTGGAACTTTACCGAGGCTATGACATGCGATGTTATCAAACATAAATTACCTTGCAACATTCAAGTGCAACATTCATTTCCTTCCAAATATCATCCACACCACCATAATTAGAATCAGTTTGGGAATTGTTGTCCTCACTTTGCACATCATCCTCTACACCAACATAAACCCCTTCATCTTTCCTGGTCTCAGTTTCACAAGCAAGTCTTGGATCATCAATGCTTAAACTTTGGTTCTGAGCCGAATCCCTATCCTGTGTATACAGTATATTTTTGTGACCACCATCAGTTACCAAACGGAACCAAAATGGAACTAAAAACTACACATTAAAGTAAACCTTCAGGCATTAAAACTATGAATCAAAGTAAAAGCTATAAGGCGAAGTATTAAGCTCCTTCCATGACAGAAAAGAGTATCTCAATTCCTAATAGCTTGAAATAACCCAAAAGTCTTTATCACCACAGGAATTGTATAAGCATGATTTTGTTTTTAACAGTCAAATTCACATCCAAATGTATGTGGACGATATGAAAAAGCAATGATAAGCAGGATATCATGGTGCTGAATCATCATAACGACTAGTAAGAGAAGGTACAAGGAAAAAAGTACAAAATACATGTACATATTGGGCTTGTTCTCAGCAGCAAGCCTTGCATCATATTACCCAACCTATCCTTATATGGTTATGATTACGATCAGTTATCAAACATGGCAAAATGATTGTACAATGAATAACACTATAAAACTTAGGGTGCAAGTGTTTAGCGCCATCCCATAAGGAATTAGAACATCATATTCACCATTGTCGTTAACCTGAATAAGCCAATAATGAGGTTCAGTCAATTAAGTGCATTTACTTTGGTCCCCTCAGTTATCAGTATATTACTTTGACCAAATAGGTGACAATCTTTTCTGGTAAGACAGCTCCAGCCATTGGTTCTCCTCGAGACATCAGTACTGAGTTCATTAACGATCCATTAAACTGCCCATCATAACAGAGAAGAAAGAAAACATACCTGTGCTAGTTTCATAATATCTCACCGCACAGTTCTATGATACATTTATTTGTGGTCAAAAGTCCAAAAGATTCTTTTCTTCCAGAGCAACAGAACAACCCCATAACAAAAGTATCCTGTATCTTCCATTATCTCTCAAAGCATTTTCTTAGGTCAATCCTCTATGTAAAACATGTGAAACACCACATCCAAACCTTCTCCGCCTTATAACAAAGATTCTTCATGTGACTTATTATGTCCAAAGTTGGTACTGCTTAAACTATGAGGAAGCTCAAATATTACAAATGCAGAAAAATAGACCTTACCAGAAAATCGCTTATGAGAAACTCCGCAGCTTGCTCCTGATATGAGTTGAAGGATCTCTGATCTCCTGTCTCTTCAACATCCGAATCGATAAGTACCACCTCCAATCTTCCAGCTACGACATGATCAGCAACACCATCATCCTCCAAGTCAATGACATCTGGAAGAACCAAAGGAGTTTCCGGCTGCTTCACTTGTGAATCATCCTTTATTAGCTTCTCCACATGTAAATCTGCGGAATGCATGCGAAAGTAAGAACTGCTCGCCTGGCTCCTACGAGCAAGAAGATCCTTTATATCTTCTGCCACACTTTCAAATCTACTACGCTTCAGCTCCTCCAACAAATTAGGTACAGCAAATGGATCAGAATAATCATTTCTTGTTTTCTTCTGTCCAGATTCTTGAGCACGATGTCTCATCCCCTTACGTCGTCTGTTGTAATACAATACTGGACGAAACAATTAGAGTTAAGCACACCACTGACCACACAGTCCAACCAAACAACCAATTTCATTTATGAATGATTTGAGAGAAAGAAGAAATAACATCATTTGAAGAAAAAAATCACACACACACATACAGAAAAGAAAAAAAAAACATGTACTATTAGTTAGAGAATCTAATCTCCCTTTCACCATGTTACTTTCCATACACATGCTCACGCTTTCAGTTTCCAAACCAAACCGAGCCTTATGTCCCAATCAAAATATCCGAGGAAAGAAATGTTTTACCATTTGCATGGCTTCTGTTTCCAATGACTGCAAGGGGTACATATTACATCTCATTGAACCAGAACAACTCCGATTCACAACAGCCATATCTTACAGGGTTTCAAACTCGTTTCTTTCTCCCTCACTAACTCCATTCCTTCTCTGGTTTGGAGTGAGTCCCACTCAAATCAGTTGACCTTACTATCTTTGCCAAAATAGTAAATGAGGATAATATGAGTTCTTTTCACAAGTTGTGGCCAAACATACAATAATCAAATTTTTCGTTGAAGAACTTTAATTACCAAAAGCCCCAATCATCTAATCACTGAGTATGATAGGCCTTATTTCCACATTTGTAGCATAAAGCCTAAGAGATCCTCGGACTGCTACTAATTTGCCAACAAAACAAACACCCGCATATAAAATCCTGTATATATGTACCTATACTCAAAAGGAAAAAGAAAGAACAGAAAATGACTGGAGTGAGGAGAGATAATAGGGCTAACTTGGTGAAAACGAGTGAAAAAGGAGCATTCCCAACGGAAGTTTGGCATTAAGATTTCCTCCATTGTCACATAGTTCGTTATCAGCATCAAGGATGTAACAAAATAGGTGAAATGGAGCAATAACGTTAAGAATGTGATACTGTTCAAGGAGATCTTTCTCCCCGATTTGTTTCCTTCGCAAAATTTATTGGAAAAGTAGAGTTCGAACAAATTTTTTGGCACATAAGTAGAATGTGATTATGGATCACTTCTATTTGGATTTTAAGTTGTTTTTGCTACATACCCACCAATAAAACGGCAGAAGGAACAAATATCATATAAATTTCAACTTTTCCTCTCAGTAGGTATGTCGCTTCCTATGTACATGATTTGTATAATAACATTCCCATCTCTCTCTTTTTTGGAACAAAACAAGAGAAAACTGTTAAAACTCTGTGTTTTGAAGCAAATAGGAGTATGGTTTTGTTTATTCACCTGACGAGTGGGTGAATATCATCTCCAGTGTGGTATTGATTGGAATAATGGAGTGAGTCCCACTCAAATCAGTTGACCTTACTGTCTTTGCCAAAATAGTAAACGAGGATAATATGAGTTCTTTTCGCAAGTTGTGGCCGAACATACAATAATCAAATTTTTCATTGAAGAACTTTAATTACCAAAAGCCCAAGTAATCTAATCCCTGAGTATGATAGGCCTTATTTCCACATTTGTGGCATAAAGCCTAAGAGATCCTTGGACTGCTATTAATTTGCCAACAAACAAACACCAGCATATAAAATCCTGTATATATGTAAATATACTCAAAAGGAAAAGAAAGAAGAGAAAATGACTGGAGTGAGGAGAAATAATCGGGCTAACTTGGTGAAAACTTTGTTGGAAGACCTTCAATTGCTCCCTCCATCATCACTACAATGAGAACACAATCAAACAAACAAACGAAAAGTTAGTTACTTCACCAGTACACTGAGAAGTTCTAGACATTGAATCTCTCTGGTTGCTGTTTTGCAGAAAATTTCCAGAGTTTCTTTATCTTAATCATTTCAGAGCGATTCTTCAAAACCCCTACCCAAAAAATCCCACAAATAATTTCTCACTAACCAAAAACCAAACATCTTTTCTGCAGAAATGGTTCTGAACAACTCTAGGCGTAGCTTTGCTTTCTGAACAACTCTAGGCGTCGCTTTGCTTTCCTTTGGGATGACAAACTTCCATCCAACAAAATAACCCATATACATACGTATACATTGTCCAGGGACTTATAAGAGATTAATAAGTATTCTTGTACCCTTTTAGATTCCGTTTAATAAGCTTTTATAAACTAGTTCCATCCATTAATTTCACATTCAAATTTAAAACAGCACATGCATGATCATATTGCACCAGGCTTCCATTCTCTTTGTACATGCATTCTACCGTTTTTGAGTCCTAAAATCACATTAAAAAAAGAGGAAGGAAAAAACCCTACAACCCAACAAACATAAAGTGGAAGGAAAAAATTAGTAAATTGGAAGAAAGTAAGGTTGGGTAACTCGAGTAGAGCAAAAAAAAACTCACATTGTCGAGCACGGCGAGCAAGAACTATATCATCTACTTCAAGACGAGGTCGGCAGCAAGAATTTTTTGTAGAATTTCAGTGAGTGAAATAGAGGGTTTTACAGGGGTAGAGAGAGAGAGAGAGAGAGAGAAGGGGATTAACAGGTGCAGCTGAGAAGAACCTTTTACCATGGTCCACCGACTCCACCATCCACGTGGTTTTGGCTTAATATGCGAGTTGGTGGCCGCTATTCCACAGTCGGACAGCTCGCATCTTCGATTCCCCACTCCATCAATGGGAAGCTGAAATTGCCTGTGCGTTATGCGCATGCTTATATTACGGAAAGCGACAAGGAGCGAGTGAGGAAATCATATGCATATATCTAAGGAAACGGAGACTCTGTGGGGGCGTTGCAGGGCAGTCCCATAGGGCCACATCTCGAGTGTTTATTGTGGAGATGGACGGTCTGAATGTGTTCTACGGGACCATCCTATAAGACCATCCCGGACCCCAGGTTCCTATATTTAAGGCTAAGTTTCGGTATAAAGTGTATTTTCAGTATTTTTGTTAGTTGTCTATAGGGATCCAAAGGTGTTGTTGGATGCCCCTGAAGGGTGTGTGCGGCATCCGAGCCGCTGATCTCGGTAATCAACGACTCGGATTTCATCTAGGCAATAGACGGCTCGGATCTGAAAAGTACCAAGATAAAATTAAGACCATTGAAAACACATCTGACGGCTTGGATGCCGCACTACAGGAGCGCCGCACAGCCCCATGTTTCCTGTCTACATCGTGAAAACAAGTCATTCTCCACAAATACATCACAAAAATACTATTTAGCGAAATCTATACCCACTTTTAACTATAGTGAAAAAATGGTGTTTTTAATGAACTCGCCCTAATTTTTTTTGGAGTAATATTTGATAGCTGAAATATAAATCAGAAAATGAGAATGGGAACGAAAATAAGGGTGCTAATCAGGCCAAATAAGATGAACACATTATTGTTCAAGCTTGGCTCAAATTCTTTTTACACATGCTCAGGCTTGGCTTGATCTTGAGAATTTTTTGCAACTGAGTATTCAAGCTCGGCTCACACTAGGACTTTTGTGATCATGATAAGCTTGGCTTGGCTCGTGAAATGTGTTAGTTGTTCGAGTTTTTTGGTATGCACATCCGAGTCGTTGATCTCGGATTTCATCTTGGCAATGGACGGCTCGAAAACAAGACAGTTGAAAAATACATCCGAGATTTTGCAAATCCGAACCATCAATTACCAAAATGAAATCCGAGCTTATAATTGTCAAGAACAACAGCTAGATGTGCACACCAAGACCCCAGATTTCAGATCGAACCAACACTCCCCTCACCACGCAAAAGAGAGTGGGAAATGTGGAAAGGTCTAAAGAAATGAAGTCAACTTTCATAACTTTATGCTATTTATTAATTTACCCCTAGTTTTACTATATTTTCACATTAGTCCCTTGTTCACGAGTGTATTGAGCCAAACACCCATATAATCAAGCTTGGCTTTGAATTTCTAAACACAACCGATACTGATTGTGCTTAGGTTGTACTTTTTATGAACAAGTCCAAAGTCGAGCTCAAAGTCGAGTCGAATTCAAGCCATTTGGTTCGTTTAGTAGTCCTAAGCAAAACATTTCATCGAAAAATAATACGACTTCAATTACAACCAGCATACCATTTGCAATGAGGCTGATTTTTTTGCCTTCGAGCTCAGCAGGATGTCCAATTTTTTTAGAATGGACTTATCTCGGGAGATAAAGCTAATTTAGACCATTTCATTGTTAATTAACAGTTGAGCATAATGTACTGATACAAAGAAACCACAATGTGAAACATTATTAGTTTTAAATTTTGCTTGATTTTATTTCCATTTTAATGATCATCAAAATAATGGTCCCATTAGTATATTTGTGTGCACATTTGCCTTAACTTTTCTTTGTAACCGGTACAATTAGGGATGGCAATTCAACCCACCTTGCTTCGGGCGGGTGGGTATTTGTTAACTTTTTCAGGTAGAGGGTCGGGGTTGGGGGGGAATTGAAAAAATCCAATCGGGTTCGGATAGGGTTTAAAACATCAGCCATCCTTGATAATCGCCCCCGAACCCACCCAAAAAAAAAATCATGTATAAAATTTTATTTATGTCCTCATATTTACCCTTACAACTAAAATACCACATTATATATTATAAAATTTTCATTTTCCTTATAATACTCCCTCCATCCCGAATTTGTTGTCCATTTACGGGCATACGTGTCATTTTTTAATTGCTTATATATTTCAATCTATAATATTTTTTATAATTTTGAAAACTTAATTTAATAGAACCCATCGAGAGCTATTAAACTAGATCCATATTGAATATATATAGCATTTTACATTTGAAAATAAAAACAATTTTTTGAGGTGCTATGAATAGTACAAATGGACAAGAAATTTGGGACGGAGGGAGTAGTAGATTTTGGTTTAAGTTCTAATAGTTCTCTTTTTACTTTTATTATTTGTGCTCAATAATTTTGGAGTCTAAGACATATTTTCTTAATATGTCAATAAAATTAGGAAATGGGCAGGTAAACCTGTTACTCGATGGGAGCGAGGCGGGGTACCCATACATTATCCGGTCGCGGTAGGGGAGGGGTGGGGTGGGGTTTGATTTTTTGGTCGGGATCGAGATAAGTCAAAACCCACCCTGTCTCGCCCCCAATTCCAAATAATGGCCTATCCCACACATCACAGTTCACAATTATTGCAACTAGGGGTGAAAATCGATTCGGATCGGTCAGTTTTTGGGGCAAGTCGAGACCGAACCAATCTGTTCAGGGAGGACATGTTCTAGACTGATCCCAACCGGTCTTCTTGGGGGACCAATATAGGTTTGGGACAGTTCGGTCGGTCTAGGAATTCAGTGTTTTATGAGATGTGCTCAAAAATTATTTCTGAAATGGAGAGCAGTGCACTTTCACCGACAACCCATAACAAATCCATCATCAAATCTTACCCAAGATATAATTTTACTACATACATAGTGGAAAAATGCCAGCGCTCAAAATCCCTGGAAAAATTTCACAAACTTTCTAGTAAAAAGATTCAAAGAAACGGAACCTAATTAGAGAAGATTATGGCCCTAACCAGTGGGCAACAACAATTCAAGGCCCCTTTGTAACTCAGTTTGCTCAGACAAACCCGTGTCTTCGTTTTCCCCTCCTGGGGAACAAGTTGGGTTAGGGTTGAGAGAATTCTGACACGAACATGAGATATCAAGACACAAACACGACACAATACGATGTTGGGTGGGAATTTATGAAAGGAGACGATAACCCTATACGAAATTAGCGGGTTTAGGTCGGCTATTTCTGATATAGACATAACACAAAAAATTAAACAAGTCGGGTTACGATTAAGAGAATTTATGACCCGAATGCGAGATGACACAACAAGATACGATACCCACCCCTAATCCACATGACTCATACGAACACACCAAGCAACTTTCTGATATTGAAATTGTTTTATGGTACATGTATGTATTTATTACCCACCCTCCGCGTAAATTTTCATGAGTTTAAGCCGATCTTCCACGATATTGTGCTTCACGAGACAAGTCATTTTCTCACTATATATCAATCCAAATTCACTATTGTCAATAAGTCAGTTTGTGAAAAACTCTCTAAATCACACGCCTTTTTTGAGAGGCCTAACACAACAGCCTCATAGGGATTCAAAACCCTGTAGGGTGGGGGTACACTACAGGGTTGTAGTGTAGTGCACGTACGGATTCCACACTGCAATCTTGTAATGCACGGTACAAGTTTTCGGGTCCCACTCTCACGTCTTTAGCCCATGACTCCGGCCTTAGTTATGGAGATGTTGCAGGAGTAGCAAGAGTAGTCAAGGGAACAAGTGTAGCGAGTCCCCCTCACTACAGGACCCCGAAACCTAAGTTCCCTAAATTTATTTTTTTAGTCCTTTGTGAACGAAACTTCCTAAAGAATGACCAAATTCGTGCAAACCACACGGAACTCTACAGTTTACATCAGCGAATTACTACCCCCTCCCAAAGCACGACCTAACCGCATCGCTTCCTTCTTCCGAGAGCGAGAGAGAGGGAGAGAGAGAGGATTTTCCTTTTTGGCGCCCTTTCCTCGAAGCAAATAGGGCAGAAGACCACCACACCAGTGGATTCCCCCCTTTCTTTTCCCTGCACCCGCGTTCGATTCTTCACACCCCCAAATAAAAAAAAGAAAAAGAAAGAGAAAGCCCTCTCTCTCTAAACCTCTTCGTCTACTCTTTACACCCACCCACTCTTTTAATACATCGTCACTCTTTGACTTTCTCGCTCCTCTCTCTCTCTCTCTCTCTCCCTCTCCAATGGCTTCCGAGCAACAGTTAACAGCAATCAAGGTATACATACATACATATTTCTCTCAATTCGTCTTCTTTATACCCACTTTACCCTCGATTGAAGTGGTATTAAGTGCGTATTTTTACTGTTTAGGGCGCAAAAGTGCTTATGGTTGGTGCTGGTGGTATTGGCTGCGAGCTTCTCAAAACTCTAGCTCTCTCTGGCTTTCAGGACATCCATATCGTCAGTACACCCCCTTTCAACTTGTTTTCCCCACTTCTATTTTTCCGCAATTTTTGTAATTAGTGGGTTATTAGGGTTACAAGATTTAGGGTTTAGGGTTTGTCGTTGATTTAGTGGTTGGGTATCCCCCTTTGCTCTTTTGGGTTCTGGGTTTCCTGGTCCCTCATTTCTCATTGGTTTAGTTTGTTGGCATGGGGTTGATGTTTGAAAGGCATGCATAAGTTTTGTTAGTTGGGAATTTTTATTTTTAACCAACTGGGGCCGGCTAACTCAGGTCAGGGTTCAATCCTTGCCAAGGCAATCATTGATTATCTCTTCCCTTGAATGAGAGCTATTTGTTCCCTTTAATGGGCTTTCAGTGAACCTTTGTGGGCTTATTTTCCGAGGTAATCTAGATACTTGTATTATTTTACCGCTCCTAATAATAAGAAAAATCATTTTCTACTTGTGGCTTAATGGGCGTGATTGCTGCTGCAGAAAATAGGAATATGGCTCCATTTGTGGACAATATTTCGTAAAAAGTACTTCGTAGTTATTTTGATTCCTTCTCCCTTTTTGTTGGAGAGGGGGTGGGCTTGTTTGTTGTTTTACTTTCTCAATACTTCTTTTCTCAATTATTTCTATTTGTTTTCAGATTGACATGGACACAATAGAAGTGAGTAACTTAAATCGGCAATTCTTGTTCCGAAAAACGCATGTTGGGCAATCGAAGGCTAAAGTAAGTGAGGTTATTCAACCCCTCATCTGGTTTTCTGCCATGTGTAATGATATTACCATATTTTGTTTGTTTGTTGGTTCATACGTGTTTTGATAATTCAACAACCAGGTTGCTCGGGATGCTGTGTTAAGATTTAGGCCTCACATAAGCATTACGTCATACCATGCAAATGTCAAAGATCCAGACTTCAATGTTGACTTTTTTAAGCAATTCAATGTTGTTTTGAATGGACTTGACAACTTAGACGCTAGGCGACATGTAAACCGCCTCTGCTTGGCGGGTGATGTTCCATTGATTGAGAGCGGGACTACCGGGTTTCTTGGGCAGGTAATATTATGTTTTACATATTCTTTGACAAAGTATAATAGCATGAGTTTATTTCCAAGGCAGGCTTGCTTATATGCTTGTTCATGGGTTTTGTGTACAACTTAACTGGTCAGACATGCAATTCTTGAGGGAATATATAGACGAGGAGGACCTCTTAATAAAGTGTAAATAGATGCAATAATTAAGCCCTATTTAATATGGACTAAAGGAATACTGAATAACAAACTACAAAACAATGCTTGATTGGAAAGCCAATTCGGTGACTGTTGCTCATCAAGTAGCATAGCATGGCAATGACCTCAGCCCTTGCCACATAGTAATCATGGGATATCCTATTGTTTGAGTTGCTTTTCTTGGATTGGCAAACCTTTTCCTGCAAATTTAGGTTGGAAAATGGAGACCCATTGTTTTGAAGCTTACATGAACAACTTCATTATATAGGATTTCCTATACTTCCCACCGCTCCAACCTATCGCCCTACTAAACCTATCCCTGCTTTTTAAGGACATTTTACCAGTGTGACTGAGTTAATGACATAGTGAACTATGTTTAATGGTTGTCTTTTTTCTTTTTGAGGACAATTATAGGAGTTAACCTGACATATGCTCTGAAATTTTACGATTTCCAAACTTGTGATCTGACTTCTGGTAGTTCATCTGACAGATTCTGACTATGCCATATTTTGTCATAATTATGTTGTTATTGTTTTTCATGCCCTTTCCATTTTGTCCGAAGCAGGTCACTGTACATATCAAAGGCAAAACAGAATGCTATGAATGCCAGCCAAAACCTGCTCCAAAAACTTATCCTGTGTGTACAATCACAAGTACTCCATCAAAGGTATTCACTTCTATTTCTGTTGTCTTTGTATTGTTTATCATATGTGATGTGTTGCTTCTAATTCATATGTGATGTGTTGCATGTAATTCGGTTGGAATAGACTGACGTTTGCATTTGTGAACTAGAATCTTAACATCTCACCGAAGTTCAAAATATGCGTGCTTCGAAACCCATTGGGGTTACTAAAATAATATGAAATATATAAGCATGAAGGCACCCTCACGTCATGAGCTAGCTTGTGTGGTTGAGTTCTATCCCAGATTGTGTAACATGGTACTAGAGCAGGATAGGGTGTGTGTCTCTGGCCTCATGAAGGCACCCTCACGTCATGAGCTAGCTTGTGTGGTTGAGTTCTATCCCAGACTGTGTAACATGGTACTAGAGCTGGATAGGGTGTGTGTCTCTGGCCTGCACGTGGTAGGTGTTGCCGAGTGAGCACACTTTGCGTTTGAGGGAGGGTGTGAAGCGAAGTCCCACATCGCCCGGGTACCAAAATAATGTGAAATATATAAGCATGAGGGCACCCTCACTTCATGAGCTAGCTTGTGTGGTTGGGTTCTTCCCAAGACCGTGTAACAATTACTGGTTAGCCAGGTGGCAAGGATATGGAACTTCTCTTCAAGGGGTCTTAGCTTCGAATCTCAAGTGGTGGACCAATGGTTAATTCCATCTCATGCACCTTTGAGATTGGTACCTTAGGAGTTAGGGCCGGTAATTACGTAAGATGGGAAACTACTACCCATGCGATTAGTCTGGGCAAAGCCTCATACACATTGGCCTTATAAACATAATATGCGCTCTTAGAAATTCTGAACGGTATTTAGTTTTTTTTTTGGTTTGTATGGTTTCAAAGTTTTCAGAAGACATTTGTGTTTTTGTCATTTCTACGTATCTTTTGATTTTGAGACTTTCGAGGACATGGGTTTTTTTTGTTGAGGTGTAGATGTATCATGCATACTGGGAAAAATGGACTTGTAATGAGAGTTTACAGCTTAATATGTGTCCCTTTTTGTAGATGATATCTTGTCTTCTTAACTGTAAGTTTTGACGTCATTGTGGAAATGCAGTTTGTTCACTGTATTGTATGGGCAAAGGACCTACTTTTTGCGAAGCTCTTTGGGGACAAGAACCAGGAAAATGATCTCAATGTGCGTTCTAGTGATGCTACTAGCTCATCAGAGCATGCAGAAGATGTGTTTGAACGTAAAAAGGATGAGGATATTGAGCAGTATGGGAGGAGAATATATGATCATGTTTTTGGTTATAACATTGAAGTAGCTTTATCTAATGAAGAGACATGGAAAAGCCGTAACAGGCCTAAGCCGTTATACGTTAGAGATGTCCTGCCTATCGAACTTGTTCAACAGAACGGTAATGCGGATAAAACTTTTGTCGCTGAAGATCCATCATCTGTGTCTGCTATGGCATCTCTAGGGCTGAAGAATCCGCAAGATATATGGAGCCTAATGGAAAATTCAAGAGTGTTCTTTGAGGCGCTAAGATTGTTTTTTGTGAAAAGAGACAAGGTTTGGTTTGCTACCTTGCTTTTCAATTTGGGCTTGTTTTCAGCATGAAAATGAGCGTTTTTCGTTTGCCTTCACTTGCCCTTTCTTTCTTTTCTCTCTTACCTCTCATGGACACACAGGAAATCGGTAACTTAAGTTTCGATAAAGATGATCAGTTGGCGGTAGAATTTGTTACAGCTGCTGCAAACATTCGGGCTGCTTCCTTTGGTATTCCTTTGCATAGCCTTTTCGAAGCTAAAGGTATTGCTGGTAATATTGTTCATGCTGTTGCAACAACGAATGCTATCATTGCTGGATTGATCGTGATCGAGGCAATTAAGGTGCTGCAGAATGATGCAAACGATTATAGGTGGGGCACCATTCTTTTGGCTTTTATCTAAGTGTGTCCTTTTTGTTGAAGTAATGCATTTCATCATTGTTGGGTTTGCCACCTTGTAGATGTTTCTACGGTTTTTTGGGTACCGTTTTGTTTGATGCTTAGCCTCTTATAATATACTATTGCGCCTGTAGTGAAGCTGTTGAAATGTGGATCGATGCTTGAGCTAAAAGAACTCCACTCTCACTAAGTACCTCAAATTCCAGCATCTGTTGCAGTATTGAAAATGGCTATTTAATATGCTTGCTTTTTTGGTCTTTCACATACACTGAGTCTCTGTAAACGCAATGGACTCTATTCATGAATCCCCTTTGTGGGGAAAAAATGTGGGTACTGTTGGTTGATGAGGAAGATGCAGGGAGCTAGATAGTCTATGTTCTTTATTTAACTTTTTGCATCTTTGTCTGCAGAAGTAGAAGCTATACTTTTTACACTAATTACAAGTTTTCATAAAGTAAACTGATGATGTGAAAGTCTGTATAGGATGACATATTGCCTTGAACATCCCTCGAGAAAGATGCTTCTTATGCCAGTTGAGCCATTCGAGCCAAACAAATCCTGCTATGTTTGTTCTGAGGTGCATTTATGTTCTCTTCATTCTTTTGGGTGTTTTCTTCTTACTGGTCCAAATCTGGGTCGACTACTTTCTTCTAACCTCAGGCTGTATGTGTTGTGAGTAGACACCCCTGTTGCTTGAGGTTAATACTTCTCGTTTGAAGTTGAGGGATTTTGTTGAAAAGATTGTCAAAGCGAAGCTTGGCATGAGTTTGCCTTTGGTTATGCACGGGTCAGCCCTTCTTTACGAGGTTGGTGATGATCTTGAAGATGACATGGTGGCCAACTATGAAGCAAACCTAGAAAAGGTATCCATGGCTTATGCGATTGCATTTTCGGGGTTGCTGTGGTTTGGCGATGAGTTGCATCGGCCTTACATTATTCTTCACTCTTTCCTTTCACCCTCAGGTGCTGTCTGAGTTGCCTTCTCCAGTCACTGGTGGGACCATTCTCACAGTTGAGGATCTTCAGCAAGAGCTGTCCTGCAATATCAATATTAAGCACAGGTTTGTTTCACTGTTTTTACTATACCAGGGCATAGACCCGTAACCAAGAATACTGCTTTAGTTTTCATTAAGGGGCGCTTGCCTTTTCTCTCCTCTCTAAAATTGAAGATTTTGAAGTTGGTGTGTAGGACACCATAATATTCACCTCCCTTTCTCTCTCTTTTGGTGGGGGTGGTGACACAAAAGTTTGTCTTGAACTCATTATCATTAGGCATTTGCTTATTTATTGGTAGATTAGTGGGTCAAATAGGAAACAGAAAAGTCAAACTTATTTAGAAATTCTGGAACTACCTGTCCCTAGATATTTTTATGGCAAGGTTGACTCCTATGGTGTGGCTCTCCTATATATAATAGACCTTCATGAGAAGTTATCATTCTCCATTACCTTAAAAAAAAGCCCAAAAGCACCCCTTTACAATTGTATCTCACTTTAAGGAAGCCTCCACTCTCACCTACCCGACTCCTGTTAGTCCCTTGCCATCTTAGTGCTTATAATCTTCCTTCCCTAAAGACCCGTATCGAGCTTCCTCATGGACATCTCTTTACAAAGTGATTCTACAATTCATTTTAATGGTCGTGATAGTTATGGTGAGGTGGTCGGAGTCTTCTGTCTCGGAAGATGGCTGCACTTGTTGGCCTGAAACTGAAAACAAATACAAGAGGCGAGAACCGAGCACCCTTAGGTGGGTTATGATGGTAGCTGTTTCGGATAGCTTGAGAAGACCGGAGGGTAGAATATTTTGTTGATTCATCAGTGGAGAGACTCTCTCTATATAGGTATTAAATAGTTGGGTGTCTAATATGTCTCTTTATGTTTGCGGAATGCATTCAGTGATCGACTTTGATTTCTGTTGATGGTAGTGTTTATGTATTATCATATTTGAACTGCCACTTGAGAAGTGTTGTTTACGTTGCATATCTCAAAGGGAGGAATTCGATGAGGAGAAAGAACCCGATGGGATGGTTCTCTCCGGATTGACGCAACATCTGGCAAAAGAAAAGGATAACACTTCCACTGAAAATGGTGCGAGCACATCAAATGCATCTGAAGCAGTTTCTCTGGAGACTAAAGAAGATAGCGAGATAGAAATTCTTCCGGCAGGAATTGAGAGCGGTCCTAATGGGAAGAAACGAAAGTTGCCTGACATGTCTGATGCCACCATTCCAGATTCTTCTAAAAACAAACTGCAAGATATTGATGATGACGATGGCGATGATCTTGTCATGTTTGATGTTGCCAATTCAGATGTCAGCAAGAAGAAGAGGTTGCAATAGGATTTGTGGATCTAACTTTGATATGGGCTTTTGACATTTTAATTTTGTAACATTATTAGAGGGGAATGGTGATTCTTTTTTGCAGCTTCAGGGAATCTTCCTTTTTAGGTCTAAATGTTTCACTTTTCCGCTTGAGTAGATACGTGTAATTTTTTGCCCCCCTTTAACTTGTGTCATTGAAACCGTAGGGACAATTTGTATCTGTCCTAACTTAACGGATTTGGTGAGGCTGAAACTTGTAATTATCAGCTTTAGATTTTTGAAAATTGGTAGGATAGCCAATCAATGACAACTTAATGTCTCTGCTTATAATTGTTTCAAATCGTTGCCTTCTCCACCCATTTTCTTACTCTGACACAGATCAAAGATTTGTGCCAAGTTTTGTGGGTTTCGTAAGCATATTTATTTACATGTACGTATTGTTTTGAGTTATGAGAACTGCAGAATTTACCTTCCAAGAACGGATAAAGCAAAAATGGGCGCTTCTTGACACCCTGTGACATGAGAGTGGAGGAACCAGCCTCACGGAACGCGCCTTCCTCTTCAAGGGGTGTTCTTGTTTCTGAAGATCTTCCATGCACTAAACTTAGCCATGCTCACAAATCTTGCTTCTGCCGAATAATACCTCGACAATCCTCCTGCTGTACAAGGGAAAAGGGGAATTTGATTCATTGTGTTGCGTTGAATGAAGCATAGTTTGATTACTGAAATCCATATAATAGCAGGAAGTTCTTTTCTTACTTCTGTGGAAGGTTGGACTTCAGTTCATCCACGTAAAACTCATTAGGTTATGATCGAAAAGTTGTTATTTTCTTACCAACTGGTGGTTCTAATACAAATATATGGTGAAAAAGGCCGTAGAACATCACGTGAATTACCTTTCGTTACGATCAGTGTCTTTCTGCATATTGCTTTTGGGTTCAATTAGAAGAGTAAGGATGGTAAAACCTGAAAATGTCCCCATCCTTCCTAAATAATGTGGCCTTAATTTTGTTCTGTCACGATTTTTGGAGGTTGGCAGTTCACCGTTTCGGCTTCTTGATGCGGTTGTTGGGCTGCTACTTGGCAGAGACAAGTGTGGCCATGGTTTGTATAGGTGGTGTGGATGTTGGCTTGCAGCGGCGACTCGGCAGCGTGGGCCTTCTTCTGCTCGGGTTGGTGGATCAGCGCTGGTGTACTTTGAATCCTGGCCATCTTCCCCTCCCATCCCCCTGCTGTCGTCTCTCAATCACGTTCATTTGGAGCCTCTGCTTGCCGCCGGTTCACTCTTGAGTGCTTCCAGTTGGGCTTAACGGCAAGGCGTTGGATCTCCTCCTCTCTCTTCGTTGGATGTAGTTGGCTGGCCTAATGGTGTGTGTGTGTTCTGAGTCTGTTGTAGATGGTTGGTGGCGGCGTGGTCTGGTGGAGTGGTGGTTACCGGCGGTGGGTATAGTATGGTTAGGGTTTGGCGTTTGCTGTATGTGTTTGGATATATGCCTTTATCTGGGCTTTCTTTGTTTTATTTGGTGTGCCCATTTTAGGCTTAGGCCATTAGGAGTGGTGAACTTGGCCCTTTGGCTATTTTTGGGCTTCAGTGTTCTGAGGGCCAGGTCCTTGGGTGTTTATGAGTTTGTCCGATTAGGTGTTTTAATTTCTTCAATCTTTGGAGTTCCCTCCCCTCTTCCCTCATCTTAATGCACCATTTATTAAAATTTCCTCAATAAAATTTTTTGCTGATAAAAAAAAAAAATGTTCCGTAACTGGTGGTTGACATCAAAGGTTACAACAACCGTGCATGTGGTATTAATTCGACATTTTAATGAACTTCTAAAATGTGTTAAAACTTGGTTCAATTATCAATTATCGATCTCAAATGAGTTAAAATGTAACCTTTCACAAAAACAAGCTCACGTAGCTTAAAGAAAGTGTCAAAGTCGGAATGAAAAAGACTTTCTAATGATTTGACCATTAAATTTGCTCGGGGTAACTTTGTTCTTTTGACAGCGCCTCGTGTAGCGCATGTAGGATTTTGGCCCATCTTCTATTTAGTTTTTGGGTACCAAATTTTAATTTGGAGAATCATCCCTCGGTATCAAAGAAAAACCCCAAAACACCTATCCTTTACTCTTTTGCAGTGATGCTACGGGGCACTGGAAAAGCATATTGAAAAATCTACTACCACTTAATAATACTTACAATGTAAAAAATTTGAGATAAGACTCAAATCTATTGTATGGATTAAATTTTTTTCAGCATACTTTTTTGGTACCCATAACATCTCTCTCTTAAAACATGTCATTCGCCAATACAAACAATTGTCTCTACAAGAGAGAAATTGCGCGCGCTCTCTCACACACACAGTTGGATGTTGAAATTGGAGTTTGCAGAAGGATCTCTTCAACTTTATGCAGTTTCTGCTTCTGGTTTTTTGCTTATGTGCTTCTCCGAGAACATTGCCATGTACACTGTAATCTTAAATAACGAGTCTTTCCATCTACTGGTGTTATTC
>JAXBDA010002831.1:0-39219 GCA_036023075.1 Gaultheria prostrata | reverse complement strand
ATGTATATATATATATAGATATATGTATATATATATATATATACACACACACATAAAAACTAATTATAATTAGGGAGGTAGAAATTTAACTACCTCTCCGACAAAGCGGTGGGCTACGGGTTTCGACGGAGGAGTTATGGGTTTGAACGAGCGGCAAGGCACTATCGGGTGGCTATTTTTAGGCTGTTTCGGAGTGGGACGCAATTGTTTTTGGGACTGGTTCTTGGGGCTGTTTATGGAGCTGAAATGCAGTAGGTTGACAGTTTCGTGATTGGTTTCGGTTGTTTAACAGCTCAAACGGGAGCTGTTTTTACAGCAGGTTTTGAGGCTGTTTACGGGTTTATTAGGGATTGTTTTTGGAAGCTAAATGGTGGTGGACAGTAGAGGAGAAAATAATCCATGCATGGTACTGATAGTATATACTTCTTGGAGTTTTCTAATCCAAACTCTCTTATTTCCCCTGGCATAAATCTCTCCCTCTCTCTCTCTCTCTCTCTCTCTCTCTCTCTCTCTATTTTCTTCTGAAAATAAAAAAAATAGAAGTGTGAAGCTTTGTCTTTTAAAAGAGCACTTGGGTTGGCAGGACTTAAGGCTAGGAAAACAAAAATGGAATGCAATTACTTCCTCTCTTTCTCTGCTGACATAGAAAATAAACAAGGGATAAATGGTTTTGCTGCTATAGGACCCATTGATTGCTAATAATTTTGGTGGAGAAGAATCCACATATCAGTAGACAATAAAAGGAAGGGAGGGTTTTGGGGGTCATATTCTTAGTAGGGTGGCTGACTTAAAAGGAAGTTATAGCTATATATATTAGTTGGGGTGCTATCCTTCAGTGCACCGGGTTCCCTATTTGCTACATGTAACATACTTCGATAATTAAGAACCATAAGTACATAACACCTATTCATGCAATCACATTTGTACATGTAAAATTTTGTGAGAAATTATTTTTAAAAAAACAAATGTATGACGATATGAAATGAATTTTTTTAGATAAAAATGTTATTAAAAAATTTGGACCATTATAGTTCATATTCAACTTTGGACAGCCATAAATTTATCAATTCTTAGCTTGTTTTAGCCATTTTGTCGCTAGAAGTACCGTAACACGATGAAGTTTGAATTCCATGAAATATTATATATTAATATAGTTCATAAAAATAAACGGAATCTCATGAAGCCGCTGTGGAAAATTGAGCGATTAGTAGTTTAGGTTCAATTTGGGATGGCCAAACCTTTGTCAAATTCTTAACTTTGTTTAGCCATTCTAATGTTAAAAGAAAGATAACATGATGAAGTTTGAATTATGTGAAGGATCTGGTATTAATAATATTTGAAGAGATCTATAAGGTCCAACGAAGTCAGTGTGCAAAATTAATCAATTGGAAGTTCATGTTCAACTTGAACGGTCATAACTTTGTCGATTCTAAACCTTTTATATCAATTCTAGCTTCAGAACAACAATAACACAATAAAGATTGAATTGCATAAAGGAAAAAGTATTAATAATGTTCAAAGAGATCTAGGGAGTCAAATAAAGTGACAGTAAAAAATTGATCGAATAGAGTGCAAGTCAATTTGTGACGGCCATAACTTTGTCGATTCTTAACCTTTTTTTTAGCCATTCTAGTGCCAAAAGAACTGTAACAATTTGAATTCTACGAAGGATCCAATATTAGTATTATTTGAAGTGATCTAGGGAGTCACACAAAGTCACTATGAAAAATTGATCGACTTGAAGTTCAAGTATAACTTGGGACCACCATAATTTCATCGATGTTGAATCTTTTTTAGCCATTCTAGTGCCAAAACAACCGTAACAAATGTAGTTTAAATTCCGTGAAGGACAAGGTATTAGTAATGTTCAAAGAAATCTAGAGAGTCACGCGAGTCACTGTAGAAAATAATTGATTAGGGTTTATGTTCAACTTGGGACTGTAACACCCATCCCAGATATTTAACATTTAATTCACATTTTTAAGTCATTATCGGGTATGTGATTAAAGCCATTAAAAGTATTAATTAGAGGGGTGAAGTGTAGGTTAATATTTGGTCATATACACACACCCCTACATTAGTTATCCTAATAGCTTAACATGACAAAAGAAATATCTAAAATATTTACGTTGTTCTTCTTTTTCTTTGTTCTTACCAACAGAGAGAGAGAGAGAGAGAGAGAGAGAGAGAGAGAGAGAGAGAGAGAGAGAGAGAGAGAGAGTCGTTACTGGAGATGGGAGGTTGATCGATGGGAGTAGTGAACATGCAAGGCAGATCGGTGGGAGATGATGGGCATTGAGATGGAAAGAGATCGGTGGGAGATAGGCATATGAACAAAGGCATATGAGACAGAGGGAGGGTAAATTTGAAAGTTTTATATTTTGAAACGTAATTATTGTGTCCCCTTAAAATGTTGGATCCCCAAAGAATGACTAAAATTTTGGGATGGAGGGAGTAGTTGCGTTGCATGTAGGGGTGTATACCAGCATGTTGGTTCGCCCAACCCAGCACCCTTCGTTAGGGTTTGAGAAACTCCCTCCGTCCCTTTTATAGTGTTTAAGTTTCATTCTGTGTTGTCCCTTAATAAGTGTGTGTTTTGAAAAGTTAGTGGGTACATTTCCTATTTTACCCCTTAAAAGTAGATTCCTTTTTGAAAAGTTAGTGGGTATTATTATATTAATAAGGGTAAGTAGTGGAAAGTAGATGTAAAAATTGACGCGAGAGAAAATAAGTTGAAATTACAAGGCTACACAATTAAAAAGGGACGGAGGGAGTATGTATTTAGACCCATCTGATCGGGTTGGGCTGAGTTCTTGAGCCCGTTTAGTAAATGGGTTTGCACTTTAAAAAATCTCCTAAAATCAAGCCCAATCCGGCTCAGTCCGTATAGAATAATGACAATGATGTGCATTGTATATTTACTAAAAATTGCATGTGCCTGATGGCACGACGCAACACGTTCTGACACTACTAAATTAAATTATCCTTCCCTTGTGACCAACCTAACAACAAACCCAACACAATATCCCAAATTGAGATGAATCAAAACAAATGATAGTATACTTAAAATATATGCAACACAATATCCACATCCATGTTTCGACATTATTTTAAACTCGAATATCTAAGCAAAACAACTTTTGTAGGAAGTCTTCTGAGGGTGCAATGAGCTAGATGGAAACTTCATCCAACACGACCCATTCCAATTAAGAGAAAGCAAAAAGCAACTAAGCAAAGAACCTGAAAATTAAGAGGTAATAATAGTTTTAGTTATATTTATTCAACAAAAAAAGGGAATGAAATTTTCACAACTAATGGACGAAGTACCTTTTGAGCCAACCATAATCTTATGCTTCCTTCAACCCACCTACCCATTCAAGTTGACTTTAACCTTGGTATTGCTTAAAACCTTGCTACATATATGGATGATTCAAGATTAGAAAACGTATTAGAAAAAATTAAAGATATGGAAGTATGATACTTTTATAAGTCATGAAAATCATGTGCTGAAAATTTAAAAGAATACAGTAATGAGAATAGATTTAACTGAAGTACCTGTTTTTCCATGGCTGGATATTATCATCTCTTCACCATCCTCATCGGGCACTTTTTGCTTTGAAGACCTCATTTGCTTTGTCATCCATCAATGTCATTAGGACATCATCTCCGATGTTCATGCGTTGAAAAGGGGCCAAAGTCCTAGATTTCCCATGACAACCACTTTAAAGTCCTACATGAATCAATTAGAAAAGTGAGCTTTCATTGAGGAAGCTAGTTTATCCCAAATATCGGAAAATCTTAGATTGGTTAAATGTAAAATTAAGAAACAACATGGAGAAAGGAGTCCTAACTCTATCTATCACTTTATATCCATTGAACTCGATTAGTTGAAACATTTGGATTATGATCAAATCCCACATCACCACACAATTAGTTTGACCACCAGGCAATCAGAAAAAAAAATACAGAGAGAGAAAGAGTGTCGGTTATCAGAGAAGAACGCAAGATGATTGTTGAAAAGTTAGAGTAACAACTCGCTTACATCATTCTTGCTCGGTCGTGATGTCGTGAAACTTGAAAAGAGCCTCGGAAATTTGCGACTTGAATTCATGTCGTCCTATCACCAGGACAAACCAAAATAGAAAAAAAGAAAAACCTTGAAAGCAATAAACAAATACGTAACATAGTAGATCTTCAAACAATCAAACCCTAGAAGTCAAGTTTACTGGAAAAAACTCAAGAAACAAATACCTAAAGAGCAATAAGTGACAAAAAAAAGGAAATAACTCACCAAAGAGCAGATGGGGATTGAAGAAAGGAGGTTTTGCACTCCTGAGAGAGAGAGAGAGAGAGAGAGAGAAGCCGTGATTCTAATATTTGAGAAATGGGTGTCTAAGAATTTTTAGTTAATCTACAGCTGTTTTTTCCTTCTTCTTTTTTTGCCGTTTCCTTAATTTACGGCTTTAATATTGCAGAAAGTTAGCATATAGCAACAAAGTATTACCCAAAGGAAATTCTGGAAATAGAATTGATTGAAGAGAAAACATTATTTCCATTGCCGGGGGAAACAAATGTTTCCTCCAAATTAATCACAGCGGTCCGGTATAATAGTACATAATCACGCGGACCGCTGTGATTGATTTGATGGAAACATTTGTTTCCGCCGGCGGCGGAAATAACTCACTCTCTTGATTGAATAGTGATTAGAAAAAAAGAGTTTTATTAAGACACTAATCTTTGGGATTTGAAAAAACGAAGCCTGATTCTAATCTTTGGGATTTGGTTAATCTCCAACTGTTTTCCCCCCTTTTTTTTTGTTCGTTTCCTTAATTTATGCATTCCTATCCCAATGGCAGCTAACCAACCTAAAATGAAATGAAATCCTGGACGTTAAATTGATTAAGAGTTATCAATGAAAAAAAGTTTTTTTTTTAGAGACTAAATCACAGTCCTTTCAATTACCACGGTGGACATTTGTGAGAGAGACATTTTGCAAACCGTTGTGTAATATAATATAGAAGATACTATTGCTAAAACTTGAGAATGGAAAAAAGCTACTAATATATGTTCATAGTAGTACACCATTTTTTTAAAAGCATGTATATACATATATTTTTTTTGTCTTATTATAATTATGATAGTCAATTTTAATTTATCATAGTTTGAATGATTAATTGATACTTGGGTATTATATTTTTAAAAAAATAAATGAGTTAATTGGATGGGTTTGGGAAATGACACTTTAAGACGACGGACTTAAGAATATTAAATGAAATCCGATTATTAATATGTCGAATTTAGACATGTACAAATCTCATTATCTTCTATTATAAACTCGATCCCAACCCAACCTGAAAAAACTTTTTAAATAAAATCAAATTATTAATGTACTAGGCTTGGGCGTACATAAGTGTCAATATTTTGTCTTGTAAGCCCAATTCAAATCTGATCCCACCGGGTGTATGTGCACTTTTAATTGCCTGTCATCGAAAAGATGATTTTATATTCGCGTTCACACGCACGTTCATTATATAACGGATATCAAATCCATTTTTAATTCGCGATTGATATTATCAAAGCAACAGAAGAGCAGAGCCACTGGTGTGTGCATCCGCGCAAAATCAGACCACAAATATGCAGATGACGACGATGAGGATGATACCTAGCCAAACTCCGATCACCGGAGCGCCGTTTCCCTCCGCCAGGTGCCGATTCTCCGTCACCTCTCCTTCTCGGTTAACCCGCCCACTCACCAGTGAAAAACTCCGCAATCCACTCACCGTCGCAACCGCCGAAGCCACCAGCAGCGGCGGAGGTCCGGCTTCTAATTTGTCTCCTGCGCCTGCGAGCCCTTCATTGAGCACAGATGACGCGTCTGTGTCTTTCGTCGGTGAGGAGGGCGTTCCTCTGGAGGGCGTTATTCAGTTTGACAAACCTAATTCTTCTTCGGTTATCAATAAGTGGGGGTATTGCTTCATTCCATGTGTATATATTCCTTGTAATATAAATGTGTGTGGTTTTATATGCTGGATGAGAAGTGTTTTTTATTTGGTAATTCTTCTTCGCTTTTCATTAAGTGGGGGTATTACTTTATTCATGTATATACTTTATGTGTGTATGTGAAGTTGTATATGCATTATAAAGAGTGTTTTTTGTTTTGTATTTCTTCTCGTTGTATCTGTTTTGTGGAAGTTAAATGGTGCAATCAGCGGCGGACGTAGGATTGCCATTTTTGTCTAATTTGCGGGTACCGCTCTTCAGTAATTTTACCAAAAAATCTCAAAGTGTACTAAAAAAATTGGGGGGAGTGCGCCCCCCCCCCCCCCCCCTGTCCGCCCCTGGGTGCAATACGTGTTAATGTTATTCATACCCACTAGATATATGCATATATGAACCACAAAGTGTGATTTTGTTTGGTATTCTTGTATCTTTTTTTGTTGGCAATTAAAGATGCAACATGTGATAACGTTTCTTTGTTCCCTGTCTTTTATGCATGAATGGTTGTATAATCAGTATGAAAACTGATTTTGTTTGGTAATTCTTCTCTGTATCAAAATGGGAAAGTCAAATGATGGAACACGTGTTAGTTTTTCTTCTTTCCCTCATATGTAAGCATAAATGGTTGTGAAATTGTTGTGTTTTTTGGTATTTCAGTCGTGTGGCTTTGCTCGCTGGTGGGGATGTGTTGGCTTTACTTATATTTTCTGCTATTGGAAGATTCAGCCATGGGTTCTCTGTTTTCGACACGGAAACATTACGCACAGCTGACCCGTTTATTGCTGGTACATGTTTTTTCCTTTATCTTGCTTTTTAAATGCGAGAACTTAATTCACTTCTGTTTATTTGATGTTCTAAGGAGTAACGATATCTCCAATCCATATCCTTATAATTTTTTGATGAAAAAGGGCTAAAAGTGATCAAATCCTAGCATCAAAATGTATCAAATTAAGGTGGAACCAAACCGACAGTGGTTATAATTTTTACTCAAAATGGTGAAACTTTTTAATACTACTAAGGATTGGAATTAGTTTTCTTTTTGTAAATATGGTTAAAATAGGTTTGGTGATTATTGGGAACTTTTTTTAAAAGATTTGTTGAAAAAGAGAGAGAGGTTGGAATGCACCCTATCAAATCAAGCTTTTTTGACAAAAATTTACAAAATAAATGAGAAAGGGAGAATGAGGATTGGGGATGGTCCTATATAACAGCTCTAATCGTTGTAGGATTTTGAGTCTCTGCAGGATGGTTTTTGTGTGCGTACTTTCTTGGGGGCTATGGAGAGGACGGGAGAGGAATGAATGGTCAGTCTATGGCTGTCATTGCTGCCACCAAATCATGGTCTTTGGGCATACCAGTATGTTCATAATTTTTAACTCGGCATTCCTTTATTTTCTTCAATTTCACAAAATCCTTGTCTATGTATCTTTTGCACTGGAAGTTGGTTAATGCAAAGTGTTCTAAATGCTTTGTTATCATTTGAGATGATGCATATGTTATGCTATTCTATGAATGTACCCAAGTATTCGGTGTATTGGCTGAACTGACTAAGTAGATCCATGTAGCACACGACGTTACTCTTTTGGTTAATATCAGTTTATATAATGGTTACAAAATGTATCTTTCACGGATTTAGTGTTGGTAAGTTAAGGGGATTTGCTTTACTTCGCAGGATGCTAATCGATTTTGTTCCTTGATGCTCAATCTAGTACAGTTTCTGAATGGTTATGGGGTTATAAAAAGAGAAACCAGTTTGGAGTTCCCTTTCTTTTTAATGATATTCCAAGCATAGGAAAAATCAGGCTTCAAAGTTGGCATCTATTATGTCCTATTAGGTGCTAACTTGACCATGGCGATTAAGCTACTGAACCATCTATATCTGCGGAGTCAGTGATCTTGTACAGGAAAATACCACTTCTAACTTGGTGAGAAAGGGAGGGGAAAGTAATGGTTGACAAGGAGGATAGAAAACTCTTAGTTTACACTTTACAGTGGCAATCTTTTTAATAGTTCTAATAAAGGAATCAGTGCTAAATCCAGTTTATTGAGTGTGGATGGAGCCTTTGGTATGAATAGGCTTTTGATATCACTGGAACCACCAACTTTATGATTAAGTTTTGGATAACTCCAGTGGAGTTCTGAAGAGGTAATTTTGCACTGTCATAGTAATTCTAGGACTTACATTTGAATCGGCCTGAGGTTCATATGGATGATGGGGTTTTGTGTACAGCCTAGCTGTGGTTCTTATAAAGCTGGAAATTGTGGTTCTGGTTGGTTGAAATCTTGGAATTGTGATCCTGGTCTTGATTCCCTTTCGCAAATTGAACTTCGATGAAGTAGTGGATGATGATCCCAGTTTCTTTCTCAGTGCTTTATATGCCCTTCTACCCTAGTCAGATGCTGTGTTCATGTGCAATGTTAATACTCTTCAATAGTTCTACGATTTGCAGATTCCCATTTGTAGACATCTTGCTGAAAATCTCATCAGTTCCCTTGTTTCGAAACATTTCAGTGACGTTTTTTTACCTTAACAATGTATAACCCTATTCATATCCTAGAGTGATATGAGCTTTCTTGGTCAGTTTATTTTGAGGGTTCCATCATAGACGTGACAATTTTCAACCCAACCCAACCCAACCCGCCCATATTGTATTTTGGGTGTATATAGGTCCAACCCACATTAACTCATATTTATATGGGTTTAAATGGGTTGGACCCCAACCCCCGCCCCAAGTCCCCCACTCTCTCTCCCCCCGATCTCACCAAATAAAAATAGAATTAGAATCACTAGAGGTCCCAAGTTCAGCAACCCTACTCCAGTGGAGGTCCACGTCGACTAAACCTAAGTTCTCATAATGACCGAAAAGATTATTGCCCCCTCTCTTTTCCTCGATAAGAAAGCCAAAACAAAATACTCCTAAAATGGACAGGTTAACTAAAAATAGGCATAAAAGAAAAAAAATTCCCGACTCTGATTTAGAAAAGAAAAAAACTCTACTTTCCGAATAATGCCTTACTAGTATTTTCTATACAACATATTATGAATCTCAAGGGGTGAGTAATGAATTCCTAGGGAAAGTTAACCAAAAATGGAACGTTAACCCAAAAAAAGGGGCCGGGTTGGAGTTGACTTCAACCCACCCATATTCAACCCGCCTACGATTGGCCCAAATTCAACCTATAACCCATATCAACCCGCCCAACCCTCCCATTTGCCACCTCTAGTTCCATGTAGGGCATGTTTTGATTGTATGAAGCATTGACGCTCTTGTCCACTCCCTCTTATTTTTCCTCTTATGTTTCAAGGGCATTTTTGGAAAGAGATGCACTCCCCAAAATTTAAGAATGTTAGCTGAGATACGAGGATAAAAATCACTGATGTAGACCATTAGTTTCGGTGAATTATACCCGTGAAACCACATCACCTTCCACTTTCCATGTGTGTAGACACTTAGCTCGAAGTCTTTGCAGTTTGCATGCTACATTTTTTCTCCTAGAGCTTTAGTCCCTCCAATAAAATCTTAGTTTATCTCTTATCTATGCCTCTTCTGACTTCCCTATCTTCTCTCTTTTTTGGCAGGCTGGAATGGCCATGAGGGCAGTATCAGTAGGTCACATTCCTCCGCCCAATTTCATCCTAGTTACCATGGGAAGTACTGCTTTACTACTTATTGGGTGGAGAGCACTATTGTTCAGCATTTTTCCTAATGATGACAAGAGTAAAAAGAACGATACGTACAAGCGTGGAAGCCCATTTGAACTCTTTGAGGTACGATCACCTTCGTGCTTGATCTCCAACTTGAAACTTGGAAGCAGATTGGTGGCTTTCCATGTTAACCTTGGTCGTGGACTGTAGATTAGGATTTGGCATCAGCCAATCTGCGTTCATCTCTAGATAACGTTGTCTAACATTATCTTTTCATTATTTGTGCAGCTGCTCACATCATTAGTGCGAAGATGGTGATGATAATCAGTTCCTGCTCTTCTAAGTGGAGGTTATTTTTTCCCACTCTTGTTTCCCGAGCTTCTATAGTTTATACCCAACTACTTGTATGTACCAGCAACAAATTTATCAACCTAACAGGTGAGGAGGATCTTTGATGTAGTTGTATTTTCCTTTGATGAAGGAAAGGTTTGTTTTAAAATCTCAAAAACCAGGGTAGTTGCTTGAACTCAAGTTCTCTCTTTCGCCTATTAGGTAATTGAAATGCTAATCGAAGAGGAATAACTCATTCCGATTTTTTGTCTGCATTCCTTTTCATGCCCAACTTCCTTGCACCTAAGTTTCTGAATTCTTCTTGCTATTAAGCACCATGTATTAAACCCTATTTCCTATGAAATTATTACTTTGTATGGGCATTTAGTGCTGCCATTTAGTTAGGTTTACAAAAGGTGCCTGTCGGAGCCCTTTTTATTTATTTATCGGCAAGCCTGTTGGAGCCCTTCAGTGATTGAGAATGCTGGTGTGTGTGAGGTCAGATTGTAATCCAAATCCGTAGTACTTGAACGCATACAGATTGCCATCTTGACCGGCAGCTTTTGACAATTTTAAACCGGGAAAGCCATTTTCACTTGCTACACTCTCTACCACTAACCTTTCACAAGGTTTTTCTTAGTTCATCAGTCAGCAGTTCTAGATGACTGAAATATCGCAAATAGTTAGAGTGAACTTGTAGTAAAGATAGTAATGGCTAACCTTGATAAATGGGGAGGTAATCTTGCCCTGGGGCTGGATGAGAACAACTTGTGGTTGTAGCCGTTGGCCGACCACGGCATCAGAGAGAGCATGCTGCCAGTTCTGTCAAGGCTTGAAATTTGGATGGGTAGTATTTGATGCTATTTTAACATTAATGTAAGAATTTATTGGTGAATCTTGATGTTGAATTGTCACTTGTTGTTTGAATTTCTCAGATGGTCAGGATAGTTTTTTTTTTTAGCCATTCAATAGTTTAATAAATCGTACGCTACATTATTTTGAATGCTAAAATTATGCTCCAATGCAACAAAATATTAGTTCTTCCATTTTCTTACTAAAATGTCCAAATTCCAACTGCATTCTAAAATTTGAATTGTGTCCTGTCCAAACAAAAAAAAAAAAACCATTTGGTCAGTGTCGTATTTTATCCATTGGTAAAGACGTATAGTAATGAACTAGAGCATCCTTAATGAAGGGAAACGTATCGGTTACGGGACATGAGAATGATAATGTCTCAATAACGGGACTGGGTTACCAACAAAACTCTGTTGCGAAAGAGTCCAATCTGAAAATGGTCCGAGTTAATTACTGGGTGTATGGAAGCCTACTTTTCAGTTTTTCATTTTCAACTTTTTGGCTTTTTAGATTATGGTTAGAATGTGTTTTGAATTTGAGAGGAGTGTTTGAGAGAAATATGCAGAATGCATTTTACGCATTTTACAATTGGAGTAGTGTTTGGGAGAATAATGATGAAAATGAGTTATGGATTGGTTGTTTACCATTCCCTAGTTTATTTATTATGGTATAAAAATGTGTTTGAATATTGTTTTTAGGGAGTTTTTAAAGTCATATTGGATAATATTTTTGTAAATGTGTCCCGTCCTTTTTTTTTTTTTTTTTGCAATGCAATGGAAATAGACCGCAGAAAAAGAGAGCATTTTTTTAGAGTGAAATTCCGCTCAACATTTCTAGAGTCAACTCCCACCTCCAGAATTAACACCAGAATTAGTAGCAATTGGAAGCTTAGCAACCCAAACTTGGTTCTGCCCAATATGATCCTTCTCAAGAACTACAGGAACAACCTGAACAAACCAAGAAGAATGAGAATAGGACTAAGGGTGTTTTGGTCTTTTGGGGAGCCTACCCCAGAGCAAATGAGAAAAAGGAGAAGTGGAAAAGCTCCTCCCTATTACTTTTTCTACTTGTCTTCTCCTTTGTTAGAAATGGAAAACTCATTTTGGCCCGAACTTGTTTTGCCCAAACTTGCCAAACACCAAAAACTGGAAAAGGAGAAGTGAAAAAGGCAAAAAATTTTTTTGCCAAACACTCTCTACATCCGCGTTAATGTTTCAAATCCGTAGGAAATGAACATCTTTCAAAGATGGCTATTGCTTGATCCTTGTAGGGTTTTATAGGGAGGACTTGTCCAGTTAAGGATACTACAATTGATCACAGATCGTTTCCAAGAGTAAGTCCAATGCGACTGGATATTTGGATGCTAAATAATTGAAATAGTGCGCCGAATTTAAATTTGGATCATTCTCAAATTTTAGCCAGTGGTTTAGCCATGAGCTGGAGCACTCAAAAGAAGTGAATAGTGGCCAAAATATAGCTTTGAAAACTTGTTTAGCAATTCCATTAAACTTGCCTAGACTCATGGGTGGAGCAACATATGGTCAAGTGGGGTCACTTAGCCCTGCCGACTTCCACATTAACCTATTGATTCTAGCATAATTTTAGCGCATTTTAGGAGTTTAACCCTACAATTTTAATGAAATTACCCCAAATATGAAGCAACCTAGCTCACTAAAATTATAAATTTGCCCTCCTACCAACACTAGAATTTTGCTAATTACCAATCAATACACGTCGATAACACCCATTGAATGCTAAGAAGTTAAAATTTGCAATTGCATTTTCTGATTACGAATACTCATTTGTAAACCTCTATGCGTATATCATGAATGTGGAGAAATATTCGCGTGTGATGCTTTCCAAAGGACTGTCAACCATTAATCATTTCTTAGAAGTAGTGAGTATTTAATTATTAAATTAGCAAATACTACTCCCTCCGTCCTTTTTAAGTGATCCATACGGGAATACGTGCAATTTCAAATCCCTAAAAAACATATTTCTCTATATAATTTTTTAATTTTTTTTACACCAAATTAAAGTGCTCATTGAGTACTTTAATTTGGTGCAAAAAAAATTTAAAAATATTTTACGGAAGTATCTTTTTTAACGTTCACAAAATACACGTTTCCCAAGCGGATCACTTAAAAAGGGACGGAGGAAGTAGTAAGATAGAGTATGTTTTTAATTATTGACCCCATTACCTCAAATTTCCGACTCCACCCAAAGATAGACTTTACTTGCTCGAAGCTTCTATCTTATATTTCTTTGCCAAATGTTTGTGCAGATCAATTATTACTAGTGACACATTCTTCGTACCAACACTAGGACACATTTTACATAGGAAGAGGACTACATAAAACTGCACATTCAGTATGTGCGAGGCCCTCCACCGATGTGAGTGTATGAATATGTGTGTATCATATACTCGTGCAGGGTCGATCCTGAGATTTTCAGGACCTAAGACGAACTTGTAAAATTGGGGTCTGTGTTTCTTTTGAAACAAATAGAGATAAACTAACCTCAAAATAATACTTACTAGTCCCATATTTATATATATATATATATATATATATATATATATAGAGAGAGAGAGAGAGAGAGAGAGAGAGAGAGAGCTTCCAGCCCGGACCACTGTTTTTTCGTCACTTTCCGGACCAAATCTCGACGATCCGAACGGTTAGATGTGTTTAAAACGTGTAGCGTTTTTATAATAAACTGCTCCGATCAACCCCTTTCCGGGTATTTTTTTTTTTTTTTGACGAATCTTCGCGCTGGACCTTAAAAATACTTTTTAAACACATCTAACGGTTCGGATCGTCGAGATTTGGTCCTGCACTATGAGGTCTGGACGGGGTCCGGATTTTATTGGTTTGGATGGGAAGCTTATTGTATACATATATATATGGGGCCGGTTCCCCTCACACTTAAAATAACATAAAAAAATGACACATCACTCTTCCAGGCCCTACTGTGAAGTTTTGAACCATTGATCTTATTTAAATGAGTAAAATAAAAGGTCCTGCAAAATTTCAGTTTAATCGGATATCGGTAAGTGCTTGATTCAAACAGTTTAAAAAACATTGTTTCCTGTGGTTGGATCAAGCAATTTTCGATATCCGATTGAGCTGAAATTTTGCAGGACCTCCTATTTTACTCATTTAAACAAGATCAATGGTTCAAAACTTCACAGTGGGGCCCGGAAGAGTGAGTTCCACAAATTTATGTGTCATTTTTTGTGTTATTCTAAGTGTGAGGGGAACCGGCCCCTATATATAAGGAAAACTTCTAGTCAGGGATCCCTGACTTTTGTTAAAGTCAGGACCTCAACTTTCCCGATTGAATTTTGATGATCTGAACCATCCAAAGTGTTTAGAATGTGTTTTTAAGGGTGCTTGTGAGGAATCATAAAAAAAATGACCGAAAAAGGCTTCATCCGAGTAGTTTTTCATAAAATATATATCCTGCGGTTTGTATGAAAAACTGCTCGGATGAAGCCTTCCCAGTTATTTTTTTTATGACTCCTCACAGGGACCCTTAAAAACATGTTTTAAACACATTGAACGGCTCGGATCATCAAAATTCAATCAGGAAATGTGAGAATGAGATGGTTCCGTGACTTTAAACGCTTATAACGGTTCGGATTGTCAAAATTCAATCTCGAAAGAAAAATCCCTTACATAAGCTATGTAAGGGAGCCCTTATAAGATCATCTTCCTATATACCATGCGCTTCTTATGCGGTTTCCCCAAATTGAACAGTTTCCGTGCCTCTCCTCTCAGTCGTTGGATTTAATCCAACGGCCCTGGCTCCCTATGTGTTAAAATGACCATTAAACAGGTCAAGGGGTCAAGAGATAACCCCTCTCAGCTCATTTCACGACATCAAAGAGTACATAACATAGAACTAATAAGACAGTTGCAGGTTCCACAAGAAACTAATTTAATAAGAATAAGCTAAGTTCCACTTGCAGCATCAAAAGTACTTGACGGCCTCTTCCTCATCATTCCTTACGTGTGTAGGACCTGTCAAGGATAGACGGCGGGTAAAAAACAGGTAGTATTATGGACTAACCCATTTGTTGACAACAAGCTACTACACTTGTTGGCAAAAAATAGGTAGTATTATGGACTAACCAACTTGTTGACAGCAAGCTACACTACACTTGTTGGCAAAAAACAGGCAGTAGTAACTAGTAGAGACAGCAATAAGATGTTGGCAAAAACTAAAATTAACAGTTCAACTTACAACTTTCAATTCCCACTTGAAGATTCAAACTCCACCCCGTCCTCATCCTCATCCTCGTTCTCGTTCTCGTCCTCGTCATTCAACCTACCCTTTTCTGCCAACCTGAGAAACAAATAAGAAAATTACAATTGAAACAATTAAAAAGCTAAATTTTCAATTGAACATACTTAGATGCAACTACCTTTTTAGATATTCTGGACAATTTCTTTTGTCATGTGACTGCCCCGTTTTCCCACAAACATTACAACGCCTAGCCTTCTTGACCATCACATTCTCTTTCCCTCATTTTAGTCGTTTCCCACAACCCTTTGTCCTGACCGGAAGTGGTTCTTTTAAACTAACTTCGCTTCCAAGCGTAATAGGCAGTTGGATACTACTCCCTTCATCAATGCAAGCTTCTTCCGAGCTAATTCCAGACATTCTCTCACAACATTAGTTCCACCTTCAATTACTAATCCCTCATCACTTACACAAGAAGCTTCTTAGTAGAGGCTATTTCGCTCTACTAACGTAGAAGAGTCACATATTTCATTCACGACATGACCCAATTCATCGAACACTCTGCTAGCTTTTACTGATTTAATCCACCTCTGCAAGATGTACTGTTCTGGAAGTTTCATAACCTGTTTTCTACTAAAGTACGCCAACATGTGCCGGCATGGAATTCCATCACAGTCAAACATCTTACAACCGCAACTAAGCAAGTTTGATGACTTGTGTAAACAAAGCTCCCGACCCTTCGACCCACTCTCTCCCCTCCGCACATTGTACAAACACATACGTTCATCTTTACTTGTCTTCATGACCACATACGCGTCTTTTTGACAAACTTCATCTTGGAACTTGTAAAATATATTTCATGTATACAATTCACTCATTGTCGACTCCACCGCTCAAAATGTTTCCGTAATTGGCTTCTCATTCACATCTCTATGATCCAAATCCAATTCATTATGATGCATGTGTGCAAGTGCCCTATCAAACCGTGCCACAAAGTCCAACAAAGAATTATCTACCGACACAAACCGCTTGAAGAAGGCATGACAACCTTCAGCGCGAGAACTACTAGTCATGTGGGCAGAAAAAGTGTGTCTCACAAATGCGGGTACCCATCGGTCACGAATTTCGTACATATCATGTAACCATTCATTAGTGGACAAGTTAGCTTTTTTTACTACCTCATTCCATCTTGCTTCGAACTCTTTAGGGCTCTCGGAATTCCATATGCAATCCCTCAACTCATCATAATGTTGTGTATATTGAACCGTACCTAATTTTTCTGAAAATTTACTAATGATGTGCCAAATGCAATACCTGTGTTGGGTACTTGGCAAACAGTAGCAATTGCTTTTGTCATCGCCAGACACTGATCAGTAATGATCATTTTCGGCGGTCCAGCTGGCATCACTTTCACCCATTCCTCGAAAAGCCACTCAAATGCATCACTTTTTTCATCATTTAGCAACGCACACCCAAATAGAGTTGTCTACCCATGGTGATTAACCCCCACTAAAGGTGCAAAGATCAACTTATACCGGTTTGTGTTGTAAGTTGAATCGAACACCACCACGTCCCCAAAATACCGGTATGAGTCTCTCATGGTTGCATCGGCCCAAAAACAATGTTTCATTTAGCAACGCACACCCAAATAGAGTTGTCTACCCATGGTGATTAACCCCCACTAAAGGTGCAAAGATCAACTTATACCGGTTTGTGTTGTAAGTTGAATCGAACACCACCACGTCCCCAAAATACCGGTATGAGTCTCTCATGGTTGCATCGGCCCAAAAACAATGTTTCATCCTCCCCTCTCCATCTACAAAAAATTTGAACTTAAAATTCGGATTCTTATGTTGCTTAACCCGAAAATTGTCGTTCAACAAGTCCACATCAAATCCATCTAATTCTTTACTCTTGTCCCTTGCAACATTATGCAAATCTTGTTTTAAAAATCCAATGTTGTCAAGCCCCCCGGAATCCATCTCCAAAATACTCATTTGTTGAGACGGTGGCACATTCGCGGCAGCTAATTTTTCTGTTAAGGCTCTCTTCGCAGTTGATACTTTGCGATGAGAACGCAAAAAATGAACCTTCCTAGGTGTCACAAGAGGGTGGTTATGGCCCTCCACAAATTGGCTCACAATAAAGCCATTCCCTGACTTGTAATCTTTAACAACTGTGAGTTTTGCACCACAACCCTCTCTAATTATCCCCCGTCTCCGTATTGTTGGTTCAGAATGTTGTTCACGTGTACTCCTCAACCCTTGTTTGAAGCACACATACTCCTTCCTAACTACTTCAGTTTGGCCCTTGATCTTGCTAGAATTTTTCCGTGTCCCAAATCCGGATAAACTGTCAAACCGTTGCTTAATTTTAGGTCGGAGGTCCCTTTTCACTTGAGGAATGTGTACAACTTTGATAGAAGCAGCCGATGATACAGTTATATCTTCCAATGACTCCATCCTACAAAGCAAAAGACAAGACAAAATAATAACTATGTAACCATTTTATGTTACCAACTTGAACAGCTACGATAAATACAGAGAACAAGGAGTTCCTGCTATGCTGTGCAGTACAGAGATAAATTTGATGTGGTGAAGGTAAAATGCCTTTTTAAGTAGGTGTGTTTGCTATGCTGTGCATTACAGAGAACCAGGAGTTCTATTATGGCAAGGATTCACACTTCAGGAATTTGCAAATCAATGTTTTGGAAACGAAGCTGATTATGGAAAAGGCAGGGAGATGCCTTCCATTATGACTAACACACACAATTACATCATCGTTTCATCAACGATTGCGTAAGATACAAAATGCTCTAAAAATCGTACAAGTAATCAAATATCTGAAATCATACAAGTAATCGAATCCAAAACCGTAACCCTAGTTTATGGTAGCCATCGAATCGAACGCGAGAGAGCAAGATTTTCAAAAACCCTAACCCTAGATTAGGGTTTTTCAGAACAAAACTAAAAATAACAAAAAAATTTGAAATACCATAACCCTAGTTTTTGGTAACCATCAAAACCCTAAGTTTATTTCAAAAATTAGGGTTTAACCCAGGTGAATATGGTATTTCAAAATCAAAATCAATGGAAGAAAGATAAACCCAAATTTCAAAAATTTCAAAGCAACCCCTTATGAGTATCAAAGATCTCCAACGACAGAGAGCGAGAGAAGAGAAAGAGATGATGTTCAATACCTTGGGTATGCAGATGACGAGAGAGAGTGGACGAAGATGGGCAGCGGTCGTGGGTCGCGGTCGTGGGGAAAGAGATGGTGGCCGTGGGTCGCGGTCGTGCGTCACAGAGATGGTGCAGCAGTCGAACGCGAACCTCCTTCTTCTTTTTCGATCAATCGATTAGCTTGCTCTCATCTTCTTCGATTGGTTTTCTCTCTTTTCTCTCTCTTCTCTCCTTTGTCTCTCCTCTCTCCTTCTGATGTCGTGAAATGAGGGCTGAGAGGGGGTATCTCTTGACCCCTTGACCCGTTTAAGGGTCATTTTAACACATAGGGAGCCAGGGCTGTTGGATTAAATCCAACAGCTGAGAGGAGAGGCGCGCAAACTGTTCAGTTTGGGGAAACGGCATAAGAAGCGTGTGGTATATATATATATAGTACCCTTCCTATCCGGACGTCCGGATAGGAACAAAATTCGAACCTCATAGTTCTCAATCAAATCTCAACGATCCGAACCGTTAGATGTGTTTAAAAGGTGTTTTTAAGGGTCCCCGCGAGAAATGAGAAAAACAATTACCGGGAAAGGCTTGATCGGAGCAGTTTTTCATAAAACGGCTCCGATCAAGCCCTTCCGGGTATTTTTTTTTGTCAAATTCTCGCGGGGACCCTTAAAAACACCTTTTAAACACATTTAACGGTTCGGATTGTCGAAACTTGGTCCGGAAAATGGAGGTCCGCAACTAAGGGGAGTTGAGAGATTCCTCATAGGATCATTACTCTATATATATATATATTGATTCATTCCGTTGTTTTGATTAAAACTAGATTTTGATCCTATATGCTGCAGGAATTAGACCGTGTACCTATCGGATAGGGAAACTAAGCTTTTTCAATGAACTAGCTATTGATTGTATAAGCGATAAATTAAACATATATTACATACATGGATGTACCTATCTGGAAGCCTAATTTTGGGCCAAAATTTGGAGGTTTAAGTCAACCGCCTTGCTCGCCTTAGCTCAGGGCTGACCCTGTACTCGTGTGAGTATGGATGTGTAATTGTTCATGTGTGAGACCTTTCACCCGCGCGAATGTGTGCAAGTATTTGGAGTAAAAATGTATGTGTATCTAAACTTTTTATTTGTATAAATGCAAGGCAAGAGTTAAAATTGCTGGGCAATAGCAACAACAAAAATCTAATGAAAACCCATTTAAATACGTGTTGTCATTTTTCACCTCTGATGGATCTCTCAAGCAATTGTCTTGTCTAAGAACATATGCCGTGGGTTAGATTTTACTGTAATTTGTACTGTTATTGTTATACCCCTCTGCTTTCTTCCCTAACAAAGACAAGATTTTTCTCAGAGCATGCTGGAAAATCTAGTGTTTGATCAGAAAATAAATATTCTTGGCAGCTTGCCCAGGTCCTACTACTCTGTCTCTACATCCGTATGTACGTTTATATGTAGCAGGCAGGCATCTCATATCATCAGGCCGGAGAAAATGCAAGGATTATCCAAAAACTATGAACTGAATCGATATCAACCGATGTTTGATCAACGTAGTTTTCTTTTAATTGAATGTTCTTTCCAACAAGCTATACAATATCTGCGGTTTAGATCATGGGATACTGGCACAAAATTATGTAATTTTTCTTAAAAGTTCCGGTCAGTATCTAAGATTCTAAATTCTGAATGAAAAATTGAAAGATTCGATCCAACTACTTATATTTATCCGATTGATCTAATTTTTTATATGCCCTTTTTAAATTATATTTTTTTATAAGACCTTTCAAATATTTATTTTTAAATTATTGTACTGCTCAGATTATTGGTGTGGAATCTCGAAGTACGCCCCACACAAACCATCCCTACCGTGCAAGAGAGAGAGAGAGATGAGATGAGTAAAAGGACGAAGTGTGCTGCCTAAATGGGACCAAACGACGCCATTTTTGGGACGTTGGAGCGTATAGCAAGCCTATGCGCGCACATACCTTTAGAATGTAACTCTAGACACAAATGTGTTTGAAATCATTTGATGCATGTGAACTCATGTGCATCGAACAATTCCAGATACAGTTGTTCATACAGCTGTGTTCTAAAGTGTGCGCAAAACATTGCTCTAGTGTTAAAAGGGTTTTAGGCACACACAAAGACGGAGTCAGGAATTTCGTTACGCAGGGGCGAGCCTATATAAATTCCTAGGAAAATATTTGAAATTTTTTTTCCTTATATTAAACTAGAGATTTTTTTTTTCTTGCAGGGGCGACCGTTCCTACTGGCACCCCCGACTCCATCCTGGGCACACAGTACTCGACTCTGGTAAAATTGTACGATTTTGATTTTTTGAGTATCACGATTCACAGCTCAATCGACAGTCTACACCCTGACGGATTTAATAAGGGGGCCCTGGGTCTCTTGCCCCCTAGGATTTTCAGTAATGGCAAATAGACCCAATAAAATTATCCTCTACTCCATTTAGTCCCTCAAGAGTCAAGACATTATGCTATGCCCCAACATGTTTGAACTTTGAACATATCAAACTAGTCCTCTAATAAACTACTGTAATAAGTTTTGCGTGTTTAATATGTGATCATATTTATAGTGCTCAATTTATATGTTAAAATTACTGTTACATGCTACAATAATAATTTCTTCGGTGGTTCTCTCTTGTGATTTAAAGTAGAATATACTTCGATTCTTATGGGTATTAATATAAATATATGTAGTTGGAACTTTTATTTTAAAAAAATTATGATGCTCATTTGTGGAAAATTTTATTGAAGGTTATTATCATTAGGTACTCTCTTTTAATCAAATTTCTAGATCCATCATTGACTGAACAATGAACAATGCACACATAATTTCACAAATTAGAATTTCAGAATAATTTTCACAATTATTTATAAAGTTAGGTATCGATAATTATTTTGCACATTAACCTGGCTGCTTTGCTAGCAATTTTCTTTTCTTAAACAGCCTTCAAATGATAAGAGATATAGATTGATACGTGGGTCCTACTTGAGGTTCTTTCAGTTCGGAAATTAGTGATGGGATCAAATAAAAGTTTGACTTTTTTGATGCTTTGATTCGGTCATATTGTAGCTCATATCATTGACAGGGCCGGTCTTAAGATTATCGAAGTTTAAGATGAACCTTGAAAAATTGAGGCCCTATATTTTCTTTTGGAAGAATAAAAAACTAACTGCAAAGCGATAGTTATTGGGGCCCATATTTTATTTTATTTCCATGATTCATTTCGTTGTTTTGATTAAAACTAGTTTTTGATCATATTATTTTTTGCACCAATCAATAAAATATCCCTTTAGAAATGTGAGTTTGTGAGAGAAAAAAATATTCCTAGGGAGAAGGAAAAGAGTGGCTCTAGTAATATAACCATGTACCTATTGGATAAAAAAACAAAGCTGAACCCCTTGGGTTAGCTAGCTCATTGATTGTATAAGCAACAAATTAAATATATATTACATACATGGATGTACCTATCCGGGATCCTAATTTTGGGCTAAAATTCGGGGCTTAAGTTGACTGCTCGCCTTAACTTAGAGCCGGCCCTGATCATTGATCATCAATTTATGTTTTTGTATTTGCTTTTACCTATGGTCGTATTTGGTATGAGTCATATCGATTTAAGACCCCTTATGACTTATTTCATATGATCAGGTGAGTACGAATGAATTTAGTGTTGGTGCAAAGATCGTGTCGCCGATGGAAGTGGATAAAAATGAAGAGATAAATGGTTGCTTCAATGTGCCTTACAATGTCGTTGTTCTTAAGACGATATTCGCCCCCACTAATTCGAGTGAATTTGGTGTGCACTGGGTTGCCGGTGAAAATCGACTCCAAGATACAATGAAGCCCAGTTCCGATTGATTGTTTGTCCAACTGCGTCATGCACAGACGAAGAAGAACCAGAATGCCTTTGAATTTTGCGAGCCACCAATAATGAATAAAAGGGAGAGAGTTCTAGTGAGAGGACCAATTGATTGTGTTCTAAGACATCCTATTTTGGGTGAATCCCTAGCCAATATATATAGACATAGATGTGACCGTTGGGCTAATGGTCACATTATTTGTTTAAATCCAATAGTCATGTCTATACAATTCACCCTAACAGTCATACCTTTTAGTTTGATTATGTCTATTCATTTAAACCGAATAGACACACCCATTGCATTTAATCCAACAATTGCATCTATCCATTTAACCTTAATAGATACACCTATTGGATTTAAAACCGTTCACTAATTACAACATTTAATATTCATTTAATCTTTTGGAAATGTTCCAACATTTAGAGTAATAGATATGGATGAATTTGTGGTTTTCGGTCAAATTTCATCAATTTGCTTTCACGTAATCAACTATGCATTTTCACTTTATGTGGTTTTTGTGTTGTTTAGCTGATAAACAACTTCACACAACTAGTACTCCACTTAAAATCACAAGAACACAATACAATTTTCAAAGCATGTTAGAAGACTGAGGGGTAAAAACTCACGACTGACCAGCCACAGCCCGGCTCGGGCTTGCACCTGCCCAGACTAGACATGGCTGAGCGCGGAATATCACCATGATGATCCATTACACCGCTTCAAAGGGGTCCTAGATGTTGGGTTTTGTGCCTTGAATTGACGTTTGAAGAAGCACAAACGTTCATGGCGAGCAGTTTTAGCTTTTTTGGACTGTTTTGAAGTTGTAGAAATTCTAGTCCGAAAGGGGTTTAAGTCCGTCTGGACGGTCCTGTCCGAGTTTTGTACGGAATGCGCTAGGCTGCGTGTTTTTGTAGGTTTTAACCTAATATTCTATGTTTTCTTATACATAGAAGCCTTGTGGCCTCCTCCTCCCAGGGTTAAGTCTTTTCTTGGGATTTAAGATATCTAGGGTTTGGAGTCATCTCTGTCGTGTGTGTGAGACATTGATGCTTTGTTAGGGTTTCTAATAGAGATTTGTTCTTAGATATCCATTGGTTGCTTCAAGTAGAGTTACGGGTATAGCCGGCTCTTTGTATTTCTCCTCATTGATAATGAATCCTCTTGCTCTTTAATTCCCTGTGGACGTACCTTTAGAGCTTCGTGCTTGAGGGGGAACCACATAAATCTTGTGTCTTGTTTTCTTGTTGGTTTGGTTATATTCTCTACTTTGGGTTTTGGCACAACATTAGATAGGCAAGGACTCCTTGTAACCGTCTCCTATCTCTATGGGGATGGGCTTATCTCTATGAGGAAGAGCATCCATAGTCGAAGATCTACGAGAACTCCTAATTCTAAGGTGAAGATGAAAGCTATGACTATTGGACTTGACCCTCTTTATCCAAACTAAGAGATCCAAGGATCCAAATCCTAGGATTCAACCTCCCAAGTGCCGTAAATACCCTCATGACATGGGGACAAGTACACAACTCTTGGTAACTAATCACTTGAGTTCTTTCTACTATTCTCTACTACAAATCGATTGACTTATTAGGCATCATAAAGTGTTGGCTGGCATCATGTCCTTAGTTCTTGCTTGCAGGTCGTGGGGGAGATATGGCTTCAGTTAGCTGATTTGGCATGTTCACGCGCCGGTTGAGTTAAATAAGCCCTATTCCCTGATTTTTTTTCTTGTTTTCTCAAATTTTCTCCACAAACTACTCAAGATATCACTAAGCTACGTATAGGAAGAAGAACGGCTCCAACCGGATTCACGTGTAGGGAGATATGACTTCAGTTATCCGGTTTAGCCTGGATCAATGGTATCCAATGCTTACAGTAAGGCCATTCTTTTAGGAAGGAAATGAAGGACCTCAAGCGATGACATGACGATATATTACTATGCCAAGTCATCAACGATACTTGAAACGGAATTGCTACTTTTTTTATTGTTATTGATAGAGAGTGGTTGCATTGTCAGATCCAGTTCCAGTCTTTCCTTCCACTTCCTAGCTTTGATCAACAGGATCAGAATGAAGAGAATGAGAGCTTAGTTCTTTGCTTGCAGGTCATTAATCGAGCACGTCATAAAACAATTCATGACAAATTTAAAGTGTATTAATAAAGTGGATTGCAATTTTTTTTTCTATCCTAAACCAATTTCATTTGGTGAAATGCTCTCATATTTCTAAGTTCTGCAAACATGTTGAAAACCTTGTTATGGGTTACTGATACTCTTTAAGCATACAGGACTCCTATTTGAGGAAGTCTTCAATGGGATATGAAGGCTGGCTTTCTTTTTCATTAGATGCCTGCCAAGTCAAGACATGTCTGCTCTGAAAAATCCCCCCTACACCATAGTGGAAAAAGGAATCTCAATTGCTCTTATCTATTTTTAGTTGAAGGAAAAGAGAAAGGAATTAAAGGCAATTGAATTAAAGGCAATTAAAAAGGTAATAAAAAAAAAAAGAAATACAAAGTTTATGCCACAGAGCCAAAAACATTGAAGGCATATGTATCTTTGTCCTGTATACATGTGGGGGAGCAAATCAATTAGCCAACTACTTCTTTGAATTCTTCCGACGAGATCCGGAAACTTTTTGAAAATCTTTCACTCTCTTGGATCTAGTAGAAGGTTTTTTTTTTAAAGTGAAGAGTAAGAAGATGAAATAACAAGATAAAATATTATCAGTTTAAAAGGAAATACAACACAACAAAATAGAGCAACTAAGAAATAGAAAAGATGCTAATTGTCTATAACTGTGGAGAACATGAAAGATGACAAAACCCTCTTAGCAGGACAATGGGCTTGGTGAATATCCTTGCGATCAATCTTTGAAATCCCGCAAACAAAAAGCCTCGAAATCTCCTGATTGAGGTTGCGCAACAAAAATTGGTCTACAAAGTGACACTCAGTCCTCTCTCTAGCTCCTATCCAGATCTGTTGTGATCGCGATGTTTTAGGGTGGCGTGGTGTTTCCTCTAATGAATAACTGGTCAGATTTGAGGCGGCGATTCATGCGATATTTTCAGTGACCGGAGTTTTCTTTTTTCTTTTTAGTTTGTTCATGTTTATCCTCTGTCTATGGAGAATTATGTTTTCTGTGTGGAACTTTCTTTACCCGTTGCGGATATTCCTCTATATATAGTGAGATGCTACCCTTTCTACATGGATAACCCGAAAGTTGAGGATCTTGTTTTCCATCACAGGGCTCCGAAATTTAGATGTTTGAATATTAAAAAAAAAAAAAAAAGTCCTCCCTCTTATCTGAATTACAACATTAAAACAACCAGAATAGATATATACTATAGTAAAATTGTGATGTAAAAAAACATATTTTACAGCACAACACTGCTACATGCACAAAAAATCTACCCAGAAAGTACCACTGATTGCAATTTTCCAGATTCTTTTTAGGTAGATTTTATGTGCACTTAGCATTTTCCTCTACAGCATGGAGAACATCTTTATAAAAAAATAAAAAATGCCAGTTTTTTTTTCAAAACATGTAAATTATGAGTACTGAGTAGTTCTGATTTGAACATTGCACAAACACACTTACAGCCATTGATTCTATTTCCCATAATCTAAAAAATAAATTTGCTTGGTGAAGAGAATCTAAGGTGATTGTGACCAGACAATTGGGCTTGAGGGTGTGGCATCACCTCTAGTTAACGGAGAGTGAGTTTAAATAACCCGAGTACCATTCCGTTCTAAATTGCTCGCCCTATTCTAGAGTAGGGGTGTCCACGGATCGGATCCGAGCTCAGAGCGGATTGTAGGTTTTAAGATCCGGAACTGATCCGTAGGTGACATACGGATGGATCGGATCGTTACGGATCGGATCGGATCGGGCGGATTTGATAGATTAAAGAAGGATTATTGCGTGGATTGAGCGGATCGAGCGGATCCGATCCGATCAAAACAGATTTGGGTTTTTAGGATCCGCAACCCATCCGTACATACCTCGGATGGATCAACGGATGGTTCGGATTGGTTCGGATTGGTCGGATTGACGGATCGAATGATCCGCTGAACAGCCCTATTCTAGAGTATCCATGTATTTTGCAAGCAAAATTGATTTTTTCCCTCTAAAAGGAAAAGAAACGAAAAAAAGTAGAGGCATGAGAAGCTTTACGGAGAGTGAAACATGAAACAAAATGTGGGTTTGGAGGACACAGTCCTTTTACAGCTGTTGTCGTTCTCACTTACCAGGGAGACGTCCACTACATGCTGAGATATCACATACTATCTGTATAATCAATCCACTGTCCTTTTGCTTTCGGCCCTCCCCACCCTTTATTGCCACCTATTTTCTGCGATCTCCTTTAGATTTTGTTTTGGTTTTCATCTCCCTCTCTCTCTCTCTCTCTCTCACTTCTCACGTGAACCTCCATTACTCTTCCATTTTAATTGGACTCATTTTTTCTGCTTCTGCTCTTTAGAGTTTTGAATTTTGATGTGGTCTCTCTCATTCGAGAAATTTTTCAGTGCCGAGCAGGCACCATCTTACATGGTGCCCAAGAGCATATCTCGGCAGTCCAAAAATGTTCTAAAGAGAAAAAGAGGAGAGAGAGAGAGAATCAAAACACTTTTGGATAGTTGAGATGCGCGATTGGCACCACGTGGCCGTGCCCGCTCGGCATTGAAAAAAAAATTCGTTCGAGAAATTTTCTTATGGGTAAATTTTACTGGAATTCCTTCTGTTTGTCTTAATGACATATACCCGCGCACGCATGACAAATGACTATAAAACTCCTATGGTTTCGATGGTTATTTCACCAACACCCAACGAACAATTGTTTGACCAAATATGAGATAAAATTAACCAAGAGTTGTCTTATATTGACAACTTTACCCTTTTGACAATAAAAAAATAGTAAAAAGCTCTCGGTTCTCAATTTTTTGTGACGTAAAAGTAATAAGTTAGACATTCTGGACAAAAAACGGTTCTTTCGCCTAGTAAAAAATTAATAGTTATTAATGAATTTTACCTATTCTTGTCAAAACAACTCATCCAATGGATTAAAAAACCTTAATTCTGACTCAAAATAAGTGGGAGTTGATAGTTTTTTTACTAATTTCTATTACAAAAAATGGTGAACTTTTAGGTATAAGTCACTTTTTTTTTTTTGAAAGGCAAAAAGATATATTAAGAAGTATAAGTCACTTTTGGCTATTTTATTACGTGTTTGGACATACCATTGTCGATTAGGGATGTTGGTGAGACGCATGTGGAAATCACAGAGGATTCGTTGTTATTTCTCATAAATCAAGGTATATTCGTCATTAAGAAAAACCTCAGGAGGGTTTCAATGAAATTTACCCTACATTGATTCTCTTTATTTATCTGTGGACTGGGCCTCAGGTTTATGTGGGGTGTGATTGGACAGTATAAGCCTAACTGGACCAGAGTACGGATTTAAGGCTTGGCTTACCAGGCCAGAACAATTAATGGACGAGAGACCGCCTACGTTTGATAATTGATGAGTCACAGTACTAATTTTGTGGGACCGGTTTGAGCTAATTTTTTACATGGGGTCATAGATTAGCGGTTCACTCCTGATTCTCCCACATGTGTGATCAGAGTTCGAGTTTCGGTAGAGGCATTTGGGAATTATGGCTATGGATAGCTTCTAGACCCCCTATAGACTAACTCACTAACTCATCTGCTAGCCTCCCACTAATCCATATCGAATGAAAAAAATAATAATCTATTTTTCTAATTTGATGAGATAGTATTTGTTAAAATTTTGAAAAGTCACTTCAATTGTATTAAAGTTATTTATTAAAATTATTCTATGTTTTCATAAGTCACCAGAATTTTTGTTAATGTATATTTTTGAATGGTAAAAAGAAATTTTGTTAATCAAATATCAGAGATACAAGATTAAACGAAGCAAGAGAAAAGCAAGAAAAGCCTCTCGAGACCCAAAAGATTAGATGACCGGCAAGAAGACAACCAAACCCTCACAACCTAAACCTCAACACCTAAACTCCAAACAGAAACAAAGAGGATAAATCCAAGAACACCAAAAAAGATCCCAAAAAAAAAAAAAAAGAACCACTCCACCCGCAAAGCAAAGCCGATACTACAAACCCGCGCTAGCCAAAAACAAACCAGAGCAAAGATCACCAAGAACGCCTTAAACAACAACCTCCCCTGAAACAACAATTAGCTCTCCCTATGTCTTTGAGCTCCCATTTCAACTAATTTATTAACAACTTCTTCATCCTCATCCCCAGCATAACCAATACTTGTGGCCTTGTTGATTACCAAAATGGCCTGAGTTTTGTTTAATAGAATTTTGTTTCTGTTTGCCATACAATCAGTTGAGACAGAAGCAGATAAAGCAGCTGCAGCCACGGCTGAGCCACACATTTTTGTCTGTTTTTCCCACCCATATGATTTCCTGGATTTACCTTAGAGAAACCCAAAATCTCATCAATCGTTTTCCTCTTCTTTTCCCTTATAATTCCTTTTATAGTTGTCTTGACAGGAGGGAGACGATTGGAGTTGATCTAGGAGGGAGAATTTTTGTTTGTTATTTTTGGGTAAGTAAAGATTTTATAACACCAACAAACAAACAAGATCAAAAGGGCACACCCCAGATAACAAAAAAAAAAAAAAAAAAGAACTAAAAGAAAACTAGAGGACACTGCCCCTAGCCCTTACACAGTACATCCAAGCAACCTAACAATCACAACCAGTAATCTACCAATCCTTCCATCAATTATTATCAAAACATTTATCCGAGAAACTCCAAAGAGAGTGATAAGCCCCAAATATTGTATTTATCCGGGCTTATCTCGCTCGTCTTGATCACACACACGTGCATTTTGTGCTTTTATTCGATTGATTTTGCGCGAGTTGTGTTTTTGATGAGTTTCAGAAAATTTGAGCTAAAAGGCGTGTCCAAAGCTCCAAATAATCCCCGGTTATATTCGGAAGTACCCAAGGTTCCTCAACGCCGTGGAGGACAATCAACGAAGCTTAAAAGTCAGACTCAATGATCTTTGGAAGGTTCAAGGAAGGCCCGGAACAAAGGAACAAGAAATCTAGAGTTATGAGCCTTAAGGAAATCCGACACCCTGATAGTAAAAGGCTCATATCTCTCAACATACAAAGGTCATGAAGATGAGATCAATTGGGTTTGAAAGTAGACTCATAGAGCTTTCCAACGGTTCAAGAAACGCGGCATTCCGAGTTCGGACGAAGCTGGGGCGTGCCCGCGAAGTCGGGTCAAAAATTCGCCAGAAAGTCAAGAAGTCAAGGAGAAGCGACAAGAGCATTTTTCCATGCTTGAACCTGTTCAAGCAAAACGCTGAACCGGTTCAAGCAAATCAGAATGTTAAAAACGTAAGCTGAACCAGTTCAAGCAAAACCTTGAACTGGTTCAAGCACCAGAATTCTGGGCAAAAAGTTGGCGATCAAGAGCTGATTAAGGGCATTTGTGTAATAAGTTTAACACATTTTTTGGGCCCTATAAATACCACTTTGAGTCAGTTTTTAGGGGATGTTGGGGGAGAAACTTTCTCTCTCTACCTCCCTTCTTCTTCCCCACTTCATCTTCTCCAACTTCTCTCTAGTTTTTAGGGTAGTTTTTCTTTGATTCAAGGTTTTTGTCTTCACAAATGTTGTAAGTACTCCTCTTATTCTTATTAATCTCAAGTTTATTTTCATTTTCGTCAAGTTTTCCTTAATCACTTTTTTCTCCTTGTTGGTTAATTTAAGCATGTTTGAGTAATAGATTAGGCTTGGTCATGGGGTGAAAATCACTCCATGACTTCGGTATTTTGATGGCTTTTCACGTTTTTGTGCTTATTGTTGGGTTTGTGAATGGATTAAACTCCTATTTTCGGTCTAAACTTAGAGTTGTTAACTTCTTTGGTTGGGTGTAGACAAAGAACCTTGGCACACACAATGCTTTGAACCATGACACTCTAGGTGTTCGATAAAATGCTTGACTGAGTTTCTTTCCATTTCCAAACCCCATTCATGTGGTAAAAATTGGTTTTCATTGAGTAAGTTCAGTTTTATGTATCAAAACTTAGAATTGTTAACCTTTTTGATCTTGTGTAGGCAAAGGCTTGACCACTTGCCACACATGATGCTTGGAGCCATGGCATTCTAAGTGTTTGTAAAAATGCCTCAACGAACTTATCCTATTGTTAAACCCAAATTGAGTTTCGTTGTTAAATCTTCCGAGTGAGAGCAAGTGATTATGTCTCTCACTTGAGTTATAGTTGAGAGCCATCAAATATCCGTAGTCATGGGTGGTATAAACCCCTAGACCTCGCCCTCCTTTAATTATCGTTACATCTTTATTTTCTAGTAATTTTCAAGTAGAGAAAACTCCAAACCAAACCAAATGGTTGGCCGTCCTAACGCCAAAACCCCTACCGTAAAGTAAACCTCTCACTAGCTCCGACCCTTCCCTGTGGATTCGACCTCGGACTTCCGAGTTATTATGCTACAACCGACCTAGCCCTACGCTTGGGGCGACGCTAATTATTACAACGTTAGGTCGCAAGCAGAGAGCAAAGGGATAAATTAGGACTTGTTCTTCGAATGCACCGCCAAGCACAAATACAAGCCTTGACATCCGTAACTACTTGAGCTTCCAGCCGTATCACATCGAAACTACAATGTGAAAAAATCCGTCGATTCCGTTCCCCCCAAACCTGGTAGATTGCAGCTGCCAAAACCACTTTAGACACCATACACAAGAACTGAGACCCACTTTGATACTGAACCATCCAACCCAAGACCTGGGGTAATGCATTTACAGGACAAAGGGGACACAACTTGCCTTGTAAAGCTAGCCCTCCAGAGCTAAGAAGAATAGGGGCACTGAAAAAACAAGTGCTCGTGAGATTCCAGAGCAGTTGCACATAACATACATTGGGCACCCGAGACAATCCCCCACTAATGCAATCTATCCAAAGTGGATAGCCTACCTAACACTGCCAGCCATGCAATAATCGACCACCTGGGAATTGCGTGCTTGAACCAAATTACTTTGGCCCACGGAACCACCGGCTTAAGACTCCTAAATGCATTCCAAGCAGAAAAAATAGAAAACTTTCCATTAGAGTTTAAGTTCCATACTATGGAATCTTCCTGGCCAATGTTGGGAAGGAACGAAGCTGGAGTATTCGCCACAATCTCCCTGGTCACAGCATTTCGCTGCCTAGGCCAATGCCATTGTTGATTCTCACCAATAATAGATGCAACTTTAGCAAACATGTTTCGCCCAAGGTTATAGACAACCCTTGAGCCAAACTTGGCAAACAATGGCCCCAGAGGGTGCCAATTGTCCAACCAAAGGAAAGTTTTACTCCCATTACCCACCAAGTAAGTAATCCAATTATGCACCACAGGCCTTAGTTGAAAATTATTCCTAATAGTCCATGAAGCAGACTCAGGGGTAGGCATAGTCCACATGCACTGGTCTTTAATAAGGTAAGAATGAATCAATTTTATCCACAAAGAATCAGCCTTAAAAGCAATGGCCCACAAATGCTTAGCCATAACAGCGTTATTCCAATCTGTAAGAACTCGAAATCCCAGCCCTCCCTCTTCCTTAGGTAAACAAACATTTTCCCAAGCAACTTTAGCCCCGGTACTTCTCATCTATGTCCCCGACCAAAAGAAGGATCTCAACACACGCTCCACCTCTTTAAGAACCCGCTGAGGGAGAATGAATATAGAGCTTCAATAAATTTGTGTACTAAACAAAACAGATTTAATAAGTTGCGCTCTTCCTCCATAAGACAGCAACTTATTTGCCCAAGATTGAATCTTACTCAGAATCTTATCCAGAAGAACTTGACAATCAGTTGCATGCAACCTTGTAGTTATGAGAAGAACTCCCAAATACCGGACTGGAAGAATGCCATCAGGAATTGCTAAAATATGGAATAGCTCTTTCTTTGCACCCTCAGAAACCCCCGCAAAACACACACTGCTTTTCTAAAGGTTAGGTTGTAGCCCAGACATCGAGTAAAAATCATGCAACATATCACTAATGATCTGAAATGACAAAGAGTCTGCCCCACTCATAATGAAGAGGTCATCAGCAAAGATGATATGAGAAAGCTGAACGTTTCTGCATTTAGGGTGATAAGAAAATCCTCTTAGATCAATTTTTCTCTGAAGCATAAAGGAAAAACCTTCCATGACAAGTAAAAACAAGTAAGGGGAGAGGGGGATCTCCTTGACGCAACCCTTGCTGCCCTGGGAAATACCCTATCAGCTCCCCATTAATAACAATGGAGAACATAGCAGTAGATACACATTGCTTAATCCAAGAAATGAACAAGCAAGGATATTCCATCACCTCCATGACATCAAACAAAAACCCCCAGGAAACAGAATCATAAGCTTTATGAATGTCAATCTTAAGGGCGCACCGTGGACTCCCTTCATTTTTGTGGTAATCCTTGATCATTTCTTGCATAAGAAGAATATTATGCACAATGGACCTTCCTTTAATGAAAGTAGATTGATTAGGGCTTATCAAGACTGGTAGAAAAGGCTGGAGCCTAGCCACCAAAATCTTGGTAATGCACTTATACGTGACATTACAACAAGTTATAGGCCTAAAATCCTTAATTGACACAGGGGCATTCTTTTTCGAAGCTAGGGAGATAGCTGTGGAATTCCACTCCAGGAGCATATAACCTTTCTCAAAAAACTGCTTTACGACTCTAACTACATCAGGCCCCACAATGTCCCAGTTCTTATGATAGAAATCAACACTAAATCCATCCGGCCCCGGAGCCTTATCTCCATTAATATAATCCAAAGCCCTTTTAATTTCTAGCTCAGATACAGGTTGAATTAAAGCAGAACGCATATCAATAGGAAGTCGAGTTTTCAGAGCCGGACCCACCTCGGAAGAAGGCACAGTCTGAGGAAATGGAGAACCAAGTAAACCTTTATAATAACCAAGAATTTCCTTTGGATCTTCTAATCTAACACCAGTATTAGACACCAAGCTCAAGATTTTACTCCTCAAGTTGTTAGTAGACAGCTTTTGGTGGAAAAACCTAATGTTTTGATCCCCTAAAGCCGACAATTTTACTTGTGACTTCTGTTTCTTAAACCCTTCCTTAGCCAGACTCAATTCCATGAACTGGCCGAGAGCCGTCTCTTCGGCGTCACATAAAAAGGGTCATTAGGATGAGAGAAGTAATCCTCTTGAATCTGATGCTACTTAGATCTAGCTTCCTCCGCTCGCAGGCTAATATTAGAATAGTGAGCCTTATTTAATTGCTGCAATACAGGCTTAAGCCTTTTAAGCTTCAAACTAAGCTTCAACAAGTGAGAATGACAATCCATAGGGGCAGTCCATGAATTAAACAACTCCTTAAAAGTTCCATGAGACATCCAAAAAGAAAAAACTTAAAAGGTCTTCGCACCGAAACAGAAGGCAGAACGGTAATCAAAATCTTACAGTGATCGGAAACACCAGGATGAAGAAACCAAACCTCAGAATCAGGGAAATCAGTTAACCACTTAGCATTCACCATAGCTCGATCAAGCTTACTTTTATTGTCACCCACCCATCCTCTCTTATTAGTCCATGTGTACCAAAAACCCTTGACAGACATATCCTCCAATTCCAAATCATGAAGGCAATCATTGAACTCAACCGCTGCATCATTATGAAACCCCTCCATTCGTTCAGTCACTTTTCTGACAACATTATAATCGCCCAACTGAATCCAAGCTCCAGTACCAACAAGAGAACTAGCACTCCTCAAATCAATCCATAGACCTCGTCTCTCACTAATATTGTTAAAACCATAGATCACAGAGATATATAAAACCATGTGATCCTCTAAACTTTCCACCTGAGCCAAAACCAGTTGAGAAGAAGCATACACAACACTAACCTGCAATACCAAAGCGTTCCATGCCACCATGATTCTAGCAGGGCCCCTTTATAGGGCCCAAAGAAAGTGCAGCAAATCTGTCTTGAAGAGGCTGGGTATTGATACCCCAGATTCTGGGTATTGATACCCAGAGGGTCTGAAAATTTTTTATTTGCTGAGAAGACTGGGTATTGATAACCCAGTTTCTGGGTATTGATACCATGCTGAGTTTGCTGAAGAGGCTGTGTATTGATACCTCAGATTCTGGGTATTGATACCCAGAAGGCTAACTCTTGGTTGTCTTTTTCGGCCTTCTCTTGAATGTTGGTTGCTTCGAGCCTTCCTCCAATGACTTGAAAATCTCAATTTGGACTTGGGAAGGATTCATCTCGGCCTTGAATGTACTTGGGTGCCTCCGGGTACTTCGGAATATAACCGGGGATTATTTGGAGCTTTGGACACGCCTTTTAGCTCAGATTTTCCGAAACTCATCAAAAACATAACTTGCGCAAAATCAATCGAATAAAAGCACAAAATGCACGTGTGTGTGATCAAGACGAGCGAGATAAGCCCGGAAAAATACAATATTTGGGGCTTATCAGAAGGAGCACCCCCTTCACCACCTTTTTTTGCCTTTCCCTTCTGCTTATTTTGAATGAAAGGGGTAGCAACAAAGGAATCAAAGCTCTCCCTTTGGGAAGGAGGAAACAGGGATAACAACCTCACCATCCACTTTTGACTGATCTGCACTCAAAGTGGAGTCCAGGATAGCAAAAGCGTTAGATAATTGAGCGAGGGGCTCACTAACCAACTGAGACTTGTCAGCAAACAAACCCTGACTGGCACTAGAAAGTCCCAGCTCCAAACCAGCAAGGGAAACCACAGAAGCAACTCCATCATTCATCACTACCATACTGTCCTTCATATCCCTAGGACTACTCTTCAATACACTGGGTGAACCAACCTTACCACCAAACCCCCTCGTCCCAGCCACAGGGCAAGGGCAAACCTTATCTGAATCCTTAGCCACCTTCTGAATAGCCAGAGACTCAACCTTACTAGAACCACCAGCACCCAGAGGGATCTCAACAGCCCCTAATAGAATAGGAGAACCTCTACACTCAATACCAAGATCATTAGGCAAAACAGGTTCACCCACCACAACAGGAGTAACCTTTTTATCTACCTTCCCTACATTGTCCTTAGCCACCTTATGGGTAGCCTCAGAATGCCTAAACACATGGCATTTAGTACAGCTTAACGGTTTCCATGGATATTTCACATCAATGGTCACAGAGTCACCATTAGCATACTCAACCTCCACTGTGTTCAATAGAGGAGAATCAACATGAATTTCCACACAAATCTTGGCAAAGCTCAGCCGTTGACCCTTCTCTGTTTGAGCATCAGTATAAAGAGGTTGTCTCAGCGCACTCGCAATAGAGCTAAAACCCTCAGCATTCCAAAACTCTAAAGGAACATTAGAAAATTGCACCCAAATAGGAATAGAACTCAGTTGCTCCTTTTGCAACACCATTTGAGGCTGCCACTTCTTCAGAATCATGAGCTGTCCAGCGATATGCCATGGCCCCGCTACAATCACCTTCCGAAACACCCCGTCCTGGCTAAACTTGAAGAAGTAGAACCCCTGATCGTTAGCCATAACATCATAGAGTCCAAACTTTTTCCATATCTTCATCGCAATACTCTTGACAATAGGAAATGGCAATTTCTTGTCAAGAAAATAGCCTACCACACAATCACTCCATTGCTCGGCACCGCTCTCCGCCACTTTCGAAGGGGGACACACGACGACCCCAGAGTCCCGAACCTGTGGCGGATGAAATGACAAAGCCATACGAGAGTCAGGTAGCGAAGATTGTGCAAACATGGCATTCCATTTCGGCTTAACAGCCTCTGTAGGTACCTCTACAGCCTTGGCCCCCAATTCCTTCTTTAACCGACAAATTTCAGTCGACAATTTCGCAAACTCTCGTGCCAGAGGTCCCTCCATAGTATCCAACTTCAGATGATCAGACACCAAAGCAGTAATGGAGTCTAATGGATCCATATTCAGAGAATCAGAACCAGAGATCGATTTGGGGTGTTGAACCTTGGGGGAAGACGATTTAGGGTTTTGCAAAGTTAAAGCAGGAAAGGATTCCCCACAAAGCATCCCTGTAGATCCAAATTGCCAAGAACAGATGAGGAATCATAGGAAAGCAACAAAAATGACGAAAGAAACGAAGAATTTTCAGCAACAAAGACAAACCCTAGAACTCTCGCCCAATCGCTCTACGAACTAGAAAAAGCAGCTCCACCAGAATAACAATTTGGCTCGGTAATTTAGTTTCGCTACAAGAACTCGATCGTCATATCGAACAAGTAAAGACAAAGTGCAATAAAATAGGTAATTTTGAGCAAAAAATGCTAGTGAATAATGCACTTTTTTCTGTAGCTACCTACATCTCTTTCAATACAAGACTAGTATCTATTTTATCTATCACCTAGTAAAATATTGGTTTGAGAGTAAATGGACCATTAAAATCTATTTCACTCTCCCCCTCCTTCACAGCATGACAAACCTTCTCAAGTCCCTAATCAAATATGCCTCTTCACCCCTCTATGAAAAGCTCTTTCCTATATAATTTGCAAGCCCTAGGTTGTCCATGGAGTTTGAAACCACAAAGCTAATAATCTTAGAGGTTGTAAAAAACAGCGTTTTAATCTAGAGAAAGATCTGGAATGGAAAAGAGGAGAAGAACAAAAATTGTACGAACATATTTTAATGAAGGATACGTAAAACAAATAGTATTATTAGGACAAGCACAACAGCCTCAACAAATCTTAAGCCAAAAATACTAGTGAACAGTGCACATTTTCATTTTACTTACCTACATCTCTTTAAACACTCCAACAATACTATTTATTTTACCTATCTTCTATTAAAATAGTAGTATTTTTCATTTCTTTTTACTAATTTAAAAAAAGTTTGAAGGGTGAATAGTACCTCAATAGGAAAGAGGAAATATAATTTAAAAAGATTTGAAGGGGTACCTCAATAAAAAAAAAGGGGGGGGGGGGGGTGGTCTGGATAGAGAGGTACTATAGTAGTAAAAGGTAATTTATTGACGTGTTTATTGAGGCTGGTGGAGCATATTTCGAGTTTGGCTGGGTAATATAGCTAATTTTTGCATTTGTTGAGACTGTTGGCTATCCAATATTATTAGGGCTCGTTTGGATGAAGTATTATGCCCCTGACAAAATCCTCCCTCTTCCCCTCATCCCTTTTCCACACCATATCCATCGTTTGGCAACACATTTGCGCCCCTACTTCGCTCATTTGCCTTCTCCGATAGTTTTACCCTGACTAGAAAAAAGCAGGGGGTACTTATAAATAGTCTAGCCAAATAGAGAGAGGCAGATTAGACCTCTACCCCCACACCAGATCCCCCTTCTCATTTTACAATCTATCAATAATTTTGAAAAATAAGCACTGCCGATAAATAAATAAAAAAAAGGAGAGAAAAAACACATGTTATTTCGTTGCCGGAGTCGCATATCATCACCGGAGTCGGAGTTGTTGCTGGAATCTCGATCGAAGCCGGAATCTCAGATTGTTGGAGAGAGAGACAGTGGTGGTCGGCAGGACCGGTGCCCACCCATACCAGTTTGGAGAGAGAGAGAATCAAGAACGAAGATGGGATAGAGAAACAAGTGGCCCAAACCACTTGTCCTTTATTTATCTTCTTTGGATTTAGAAAAAATTGTTAAAAATTACATTTAATTGATTACCACCTAATTTCATGTACTACGCATTTTTACCATAATTTTTTTTTAAAATTGCATTTTTAGCACCTGTTTAATGATTTTAATTTATATAAAAAAATATTAGAATGACTTATTATAGCTTAATTTTTGTTAATTATAAAAAATTAATTATTTGATTTAATTCATAATTTAATATGGACATATGAAAGGGTAAATATGTCTTTTGACATGATTTTACATCATCCACCCTCCTTATCCCCAGTTTTATCCCTCATCCAAACGATGAACTATTTAATCCCCCTTCTTAACTGTCACATCAATGTAGGTCTACCCTTCTTATTTAATACCCCAACTATTTTATCACCCATTACTATTTAATCCCTCCAAAACCAATACGCCATCCAAACGAGTGTTGCAAGAAATGTGACTAGTTAAAATAGAAAATGTACTAGTTCACTAGCAATTTTGACATCGGGGGGTCCCTTTCAAACGACAAGAGGCCGGGGCACACTCAATGTGTGTGCACTTCAAACTTTGACAAAAAAATATGCACAAATGCTTCCGTCTATTTATTTGATTGTGTGTGCATCACATTATCTTTTACAAACATCATACTATGACCAATAAAGAACAGGAGAAATAATTATCAAAACTAAACTATTCATAGTAATTATCCATATTTATGCATCGATTGTCATGGATGTTGCATAATAAAATCACACATTACCATGCAAACACCATAAATCATACATTACCATGCTAACGCCCTTGTCGCCACCGCTTTTTCCATGATTTAATTCCTGAGTATTCTTCTATCAGATTTACTAAATCAATCGTGTTAGCCCCAATGGAGAACCATCCATTTTGTTCAATAAAAGCCTATCTTTATTACTTGCATAGATTGCAAAGTCGATGTTATAAATGCGATAAAGAATATAGTGTTCGAGATATGTTTAATTAATCTAACATTGTGTAAAAAGTTTTCTTCTAATGAAATAATAAGGTGCACCATGATCAATATACAATACTAAGCTAATCAAATACTATAAATTTCGAAATAGTCCTGGAAAATATCCACTCTTAACTGTCACATCAATGTGGGTCCACTCTTCTTTTTTAATCCCTCGATTATTTTATCTCCCCTTACTATTTAATCCCTCCAAAACTAATATGTCATCCAAACGAGTTGTGGACACCCCAATTTTGAACCCGGAATGCACTCGAGCACTCCCGATGATGAAACAGACCAACCATGGTTTCCCCAAAGCTTGTGAAAAGGGATTTGAACTTGCACCAATCAACCTAACACCACCTGACAACCCAAGAACCATCCAACCAAGCAAAGCCACCAAGGACCTTGAGCGCTCAAGCTTGAGGCCTTGAGCG